>APFE031396481.1:130245-204049 GCA_000404065.3 Pinus taeda | reverse complement strand
TTTTCAATTTTAGGGAGTCAGAAGAAAAACTTAAGAAAACTCCATGGTTGTCCTTTTTCGTAAATTTGTGTCTCCCAAGCTCGAAAAATTATAAAATGATACTTGAGAGAACTGCTTGATCATCACGATCAAGGAGTACTTTTCATAATTAGTGCCTTCAATTTAAAAAAGTAAAAAAGCGATCGAAAACAGGTCGTTTTATTACCAATATCGAACTTGAAATGACAAAAGTCTAACAATCTTTTCGTGTTTATACGATTAGAAAAGAGCTGTAAGTGGAACATCCTTTTAATTCCATTTTAACGAGTTTAAAAAGAAAAAATCAGCAATCTTTTCATATTTTATGAGTCAGAAAAGAGCTTAAAGAGGACTCCTATGTTTCTCTTTTTCGTAAATTTTGAAAGAGTACGAGAAAGCGAAAAAGTATGCTCTTCATTAAAAATGATCAATTCTCCCTGAAAACCCAATATTCTGCACAAAAACTCAAAACATTACTCATACCTATTTAAAATTAATAAAAATGCATCAAAAGTGACCTTTTTAAAGTGAAAAATAAACAAATTAAAAATTCATTTATTCATTTATTCAAAAAAGCTTATGAAAAGGGCTTTTGTAATTTCATTTTTACCGTTTGACTTCAGAGTGAAAGTAAAGAGCTTTTGGTAAGAAACTTCCTGTGAAGATTGCGGAAAATATGACCGTTGGAATCACGAACCGTCCTCTCCAGGTAAACCAAATCAACCATTTAATTTTCATTTTAGGGCTTTAGAAATGATTTTTTAAGGAAAAAATTGGTTAAAAAATCACTCGCGGGGGGTCCGCAGGCACAGCATGTGGCCCCTGCGAACCCTGACTTTTTCGTATACAGGAAAAAGTCGGGGTCCCACACCTGCAATTAAAGAATAGTGTGAACCTACGCATTGTCCCTAACTAGCGGGTGCAAACCCCGCGAAATACGTTTTAAAAACCTAATTTTTTCATTTCCACCCAAAATTTTCGAAATTACAATGTTCTAATCCGCCTTTTTTACAATGTAGATATACAAGATGCTCATTTGGCGGGGATGGGAACATGAAGATGTCGATCAAGCCGCATTAATTCATCCACCTTCAATACAGGCATTAAGAGCATGCAGACTATTGAAATTCTGGGCCATACCTAGCATGAGGGCTCAGGTAGACTTTCTGCAATGGATGTAAGTCTATCACCACTCATATCTTCCTCCTTTGCAAGTCTTAAACCTCATTCCTTCATATCAAGCCCTGAAAATAAGAGAAAGACCTTAAAAATCTCTAAAATTCTAGTTTCGAACTTTTTCTTAGCATTACCTATGGTTCCGCACCTATTGGTCATGTCCCCTACGCACCTGACCACTCTGTATCTGTGTTATGGGTGCGAACCCCTGTAAAAGTTAAAAAGGTTCAAGTACATTCTTAAAAACTCACTTTGAGTCATTTCTAGAAGCTTCTAGAGGGAATCTTGTGGTGGCAAGTTCGCTCCTTGAGGTTTCATGCATCCCATACCTTAAGGAGCTAACCCCTTGATGTGAGGAGCTTATCCCTTTGAAGGAGGATTCTATCCCTTCAATGGTGGACTTGTAGCCTCATTCCTTTGCACTATAAAATGAAGCATTGGGCTGGTTACTAAGGAGGTTGAAAGCTTAATATTTTTTAGGGTAAATGCTACTGGAACTTAGTCTTCCTAATTGAGCTTTTGAGAGGAGAGGTTACATACCTTTTGATTTCATCTGGAAGAGAGTGAGGCTTGTCAAAGTAGAGGAGATTCCTGTTTGGACCCTGGGAAGAGCTTGTACAGAATCAAGGCACCAAAGGTTGTAAAGTTCTTCTATTTCAAAGTTAATACAGTCAAGTTTATTTTTCTCAATACGCTGTGTTTTATGGTTTATTTCATGGATTCCTTGATCACCATGATGAACATGATTTATTATATTAGCTATGCAAGTGTTATTTGATGTGTGCTTGTTTGTGATTGTAGGTTCTTAAAAGGAAACTCTTTTGAAGCTGTTGGAGCATGGCTGCCACAAACTAGTGTTGGACTTAAGGTAGGGTCTAAAACACCTCTTTAGTTTTTATTAATGAATCGTAATATTTTTAGAGAAAGGTATATTTTCTTGTCTTGCTTGTTGCTAGATATCAGTTGATACTAGGGAGATCAGTCTTGTCTGCAAAAAAAATTTATCCGGCCAACAAATTGGTCACCATACTGGGTCTACATATGTCTATACTTGTGATGTATTACAAAATAATTCCTGTATCAGAGCAGTTTAGATAGTTCTCTAGTCAGTTTTGATCTGAGTATGGGAATGCCTACCTCAGTGATGATATGTTCATATATATTTTACATTGAATGTTTTTACAGGTTCCGACCAGGGTATCCATAGGAAGATCCTTGAAATGATAAAGTAGTTCACTCTTCTTAGATGACAAAACCATCCTCATCTATTACAGACTTCGCACTTTAGGGGGCAATCTGTTGCACAAAAATTGTCACTTTGACATTCTGCAATCAATGTGAGTCTATCACCACTCATATCTTCCTCCTTTGCAAGTCTTAAACCTCAGTCCTTCATATCAAGCCTTGAAAATTAGAGAAAGACCTTAAAAATCTCTAAAATTCTAGTTCGCACTTTCTCTTAGCATTACCTGCGGTTCCGCACCTATTGGTCATGTCCCCTACGCCCCTGATTGCTCTATATCTGTGTTATGGGTGTGAACCCCTGTAAAAGTTAAAAAGGCGCAAGTACATTCTTAAAAACTCACTTTGAGTCATTTCTAGAAGCTTCTAGAGGGAATCTTGCGGTGGAAAGTTCGCTCCTTGAGGGTTCATGCATCCCATACCTTAAGGAGCTAACCCCTTTATGTGAGGAGCTTATCCCTTTGAAGGAGGACTCTACCCTTCAATGGTGGACTTGTAACCTCCTTCCTTTGCACTATAAAATGAAGCATTGGGCTGGTTACTAAGGAGGTTGAAAACTGAATATTTTTTAGGGTAAATGCTACTGGAACTTAGTCTTCCTAATTGAGATTTTGAGAGGAGAGGTTACATACCTTTTGATCTCATTTGGAAGAGAGTGAGGCTTGTCAGAGTAGAGGAGATTCCTATTTGGACACTGGGAAGAGCTTGTATAGCATCAAGGCACCAAAGGTTGTAAAGTTCTTCTATTTCAAAGTTAATACAATCAAGTTTATTTTTCTCAATAAGCTGTGCTTTATGGTTTATTTCATGGATTCCTTGATCACCATGATGAACATGATTTATTATATTAGCTACGCAGGTGTTATTTGATGTGTGCTTGTTTGTGATTGCAGGTTCTTAAAAGGAAACTCTTTTGAAGTTGTTGGAGCATGGCTGCCACAAAATAGCATTGGACATAAGGTAGGGTCTAAAACACCTCTGTAGTTTTTATTAATGAATCGCAATATGTTTAGAGAAAGGTAGATTTTCTTGTCTTTCTTGTTGCTAGATATCAGTTGATACTAGGGAGCTTAGTCTTATCTGCAAGAATGATTTATCCGGCTAACAAGCACTAAAGGATTTCACATTTTATGTTCTCCATTCTTATGTGACTTCATTTGTTCCTAATGTTGTTGTAAAGGACATCTTGAATAAGCCTAACAATGATGGTCAAGGAGGTAAGTGGATTGATAAATTGTTAAAGTATGACCTAGATATTAAACCAACAAAATTAATCAAAGGCCAAGGTCTGGGTTGAATGATGGCTGAAACAAATTGTGATACTTTGGGCATCCATTTTTTCTCAGTTTTTTCAAATGATTCACAAGACAAACTGACTTTCCAATTAGTTGATGAACTCATAAATTCTCCATGGTATAGTGACATAATTTATGTTTTGCAAAAATAAGGACCCTTGATAGCGATGGAGAAAACCAAAGCATGGTATTTGAAGCTAAAAAGTGCCAAGTCCTTTTGTATTGATGGTCACTTGGTTTGGAAAGATCCAAAAAGGATCCTTTTGAACTATCTTGTTGAAGATGAGACAAAACAAGTGGTTAAAGACTGTCATAAGGAGTGTGTGGAGGTCATCACTACTGGAGAGCCACTTCCAATAAAATCCTTATGAAAGGCTACTATTGGCCAACCCTTTTTGCATATGTAAACAGAGAAGTTGTAGCATGTTTTAAGCACGGGGGATTCACTCAGTGAACCTATAACATATTATGTGTTTTCGTGGCATACTAAACAATACCCCTAATTTGACTAAATATTGGAAAATACATCTAAAAATCACATTATTTAATCCCCTATGAATATGAACCCAAAACACCTTCCCAATCTAAAGAAACCCTACTTTCACTAGATATTGTAAGTATTCATTGTTTCATTAAAAGTTTTTATACCCTTTTATATTTTTCATTAACTTTGAGCTCCATTTTCTATACCCGTCAAGATAAAAACACTTTACCCCTATATGTCCCCCAATATGTTATGTCATTTTTTCCTCAATATGTATCCCCCAATATGAACCCACGTGACATGGTATTACTCCCATAGTGAAGCCCCTATGGTTTTAAGTGCCAAATTTTTTAGGGAAAAACCAAGTTATTATCCTTACCATTAAAACCAATTTCAGTTGAAACCCCATTTCAGTAGTGAGGATTGGAATTTATTGGAGATATTCACCCACATTCTTCAGGACATCATAGATGGATATTGACTGCCACAGATTATTTAACTAAATGGATTGAAGTTATTCCTACAAGGAATACTAAAGATAATGTAGTGATTCAGTTCTTAGAGAGTATCTTTTCAGGGTTTGGTTTCCCTTGAAAAATCATAACAAATAATGCTCAGTCTTTCAAATCTCATAAAATGGTCAAATTATGTGAGAACTATCATGTTATATTGAATCATTCTACAACCTATTACCCTCAGGGTAATGGACTAGCTAAATTTTCCAACAAGATCTTACTCAGAATTATCAAAAAGTTGTTAGAAGAGAACAAGAAGGCTTGGTACACCAAATTAAAATTTTCACTGTGGGTAGATAATATCAACATCAAAGAGTCCATTGGTACATCACCATTTCAATTAGTCTATGGAATGAAGGTAGTTTTTCCAACCTCTTTAAGTCTACCAGTGATGAGATTGTTGTAGGAACATGAGGCAAAACCAAATGGTTTTCAAAGAAGGACTAATCAACTTATTGAAGTACAAGAATTAAGAGAGAAAAAATATCAACACTCTCACATGTTTCAAGATAAAATAAAATAGATTCATGATCAGAAGGTCAAGGAAGAAATTTCAAGGTCCAAGATTTAGTTCTGAAATGGGATGCGAGATTTAAGGAAAAAGGGAAACATGGAAAATTTGACCATTTATGGAAAGGGTCTTATAGTATTTCTTCTTTCAGAGGTAAGAATGTTTTCCTTCTAGAGGATTTAAATGGAGTACTATTGAGTGGAGGTCTAGTCAATGGATGTTTTCTAAACATTTCCTGGTTTGAGAAAATTTCATTATCACAATTCATTGTGCATATCCATGTTAAAAGCATTCTGCAAGATTGGACAACAATTTTAAAGGATTTGAAGCCCGAGGTGAAGGCCATAAGATCTTGATGAGGGATTTTCACACTTTAAAAAAATTTCATTTGCATATTTCATTTAAGAATTTCATAAATGTTTACGTTTCAAAATAAAGAAAATTTACATTTACAAAGTTCAAAAGTTTACCCAATGGATAAGGCACATGGTCTACATGTTCTCACTACCTCTTGTAGAGATAATATACCCGTTGGAGCTAGCTATTAGCATCAATTTTACACCTTCATGTCAAACCAGGGATGTCAATCCATTTTTTTTTTCTGTAAGTCATAATGATGAAAATGGGGGTGTTTTGTTTATCATAAGGATAATCAAACCTAAGGAAATGTGTCATTTACATTCTTTTTCCTAACCCTAATTTTATGCAAAGTTTTACCTTATGATATGACCTATATAAAAAATTTGGGAAGAGTGATGAAATGTTTTTGTAGTGCGGCGTTATGAAATGATTTCATAGCACTTTTCAAAAAAAAAAAATCGATTTTCGACTTGTTAAGCTACCTTTTTGAGTGTCCAAGTGGTGGTTCGTCAAATAATAGTGCTCCATTTTCCTGAAGTGAATTTTTACAAGAGTTTTGAGCCTATTTGAGTCATTTTTAACTAAACCCTAGTTTACTCTGTTTTTCCCAAAAACTGTTTTTCCAACAAAACCAAAATTATTGTTTTTTGGTGCAGAAAGAAGGTAAAGTGTTTTACAGTTCCCTGTTGAGATATTGCAAGGTCAGTAAAGGTGTTGTAGGTGTTGGATCTTACAAAAATGGGTTATTCTGGCCATGTGAAGTGGTTTGAACCTGATGGAATGTACTTCGAAGTGTACCCTAAGATGTTGGAACTTTTTAGAAGTGCATGTTTGGAACTAGACTTTCAACGATTTAATGGATACAACCTCAGTTGGTGTCATGACTTCGTCTTCACTTTTCATGGTAATATATCCAAAATTATGACATTAAAGTTCCCTATCACCGAAGAGTCAATTGTTTAAGAAACAAGGTTACCAACAGAGGGAGAAAGGTTGTTTAAGGAGCAAATGTTGTGGAATGTAGATTTGAGCTTCTTCCTAAAAGAAGATTGTGAAAATCACGATTAGGATGCAGGGGTACTACAAAGAAAGATGAAAACCCAATGGGCTACTACACGTAGGACTGTCCGTCCATTCTTCACCTATGAGGGTAGTTATTTTAAAGCTTACCTATAACAGATGAGATTCCTTTGTCACTTAGTAGGTTTTAGGAAAATGAATTTTCCCTATTTCCTACATCATAATTTATTGAAGATCTGCACTAAAGAAAGAAAGCGACTTGAATTAAAATATCATGATATTTTTCATCACAGTATTACTAATATTTTATATACCCATGAGATAAATAAACAAGAAGAACAATTAAGGTAAATTAGGTAGAGGTACCCAAAGCTGCATGTACCTTGAACATCAAAACGAGGCCAAAATAGAGTTCCTCCTCAAGTTGTTTCCCATGAAACAAAAGGAGAATATAGCCAACCTCAGGTTGAAAAACATGAAGAGATACATATAAAAATGTCAAAAGTTGAGCTTGAGGTTTATGAAGGAAGAAATAGAATCCAATAGAGGAATTTAGAAGAGGAGGAAATAAAATAGGAAATTTCAAAGAAAAAAAAGGTAAATAGAAGATAAGGAAGTCAAGACAGTAATGTTTTGGGCAAGATGAATTTCACTTGGCCTACTAACAAGCTTAGGTTGAACTTAAAGCCCATAATGAATCCCAAATACATATAAGCAGTCATCATCCTTGATGAAGAAGAAAAAACAGAGCAGGTTTCAGAAGGTAAGAAAAGACAAAGAAACACAGAATATGTTGAGAAAGGAAAAAGAAAATCCCTAAAAAATGATAAAAGTTCACCAAAGTTATCTACGAGAGTGACAAGGAGTCAAGACAAGTTGGACATATTTTGTCAAGTTGCAAAGGATATATAGATTTGATCAATTGACTCTAGGAGATAGAGTATAGTGAAAACCCTAATTTTGTTACAGCATACCCTAATGTTTTTGCACCAAAAGCCTATATATATTTAACATCTTGGTCTACCATGGTTAAATGATAAGGAAATAATATTTTTGAGTATATTGTGGTAATATATTAGATATTTTTGTGGCCTGAGCAGTATGAGTCAACGTGAGGAAAGCAAGCAATAACGAGGGAAAGTAGTTACATCTTTTGGCATCATTTCTAGGTTCATGCATCAGTTGGCTATGACGGAATGTCAGTTTAGATTCATATTTTAAGCTTGTATAGAAGTAGATTGTTCCATATCCTATCTTGCAATCGATAGATCGTTCTTATTCCAAGATACTAACAACAGAAGCATATAACAACCCTTGTACTCTATTTTGATTGGGCATTATGTACTAGATTAGTGATCTGAATAGATTAGAGGATAGGGTTTTTTGTGATTTTGTCAGTTAAACTTTAAATTACTACGTAAATATTTTTTTAATTATTGATACCATACTGCAAGGAGTTGAAATATATTGTAATTTATATATATTGCATCAAGAATGTGAATAAGGGGTTGGATTTTCTTGAAAATTATAGTTTCATTGTCTCTGTGTTTTGAATGCTTCAATATTTTAATTTTCTAGGATCAATAGATTCTAAACAGTGATATAAAGATTCATGAGATATTAGATGTTAGTATGTATCTCTATGTTTTTGAATTTCTCCTTCAATAATCTAATAGCTACATTTCCTCTGAATGTTTTGAAAGTTAAATTTTTTCAGAATTCCTTATTTCTTGATTCTTTGAGTTAAGTTTTCAATGGTTCTCATTCTAATCCTCTAAATCCACCTTAGGATTCATTATGCATGCCATATTGTGGTTTATTATGTTTCTTCTTCTTCACTAATATACAAAAAATGGAAAATGTCTAGGATCTGCTATCACCTTGCCTTTATCAATCCTAATTAGACAAGTTACCAACATCTTGGTAAATTACCTTAAAAACCCTGGCTCTTTTACTCCATCACCAAAAGAGTTATTTTTTAGGAATAAACAAACCTTACGTCAACACAACCTATCTAAAATATCCAACCACAGTGTGAAACTAAGAGAGATCCCTCTCTGGATTAAAGGGGCTAGCCTTGAATCTACAAGTTGGAGTCAAAAGGCTACCTTGGAACCTTCTCTCTCACAACCAACATAAACTTTTTGAGTGCTAAAAAAACTTTTCCCAAATTGTTTTATAACCTCGGCATTGAGTTCAATAGGTTGAGACTGGAGAACTTCTTGTAGTTCTATTTCTGCACTGGAATTGAGGGTCTTAAGGGTGACAAAGTGCTTTTGTGCGATCAGAAGAAGGTACTTGAGCACTTAATTAGTAGCTTGCAAGGATTCTTTCATCTAGTTAATCTCTATGTCCAAAGCATCTTCTTACACCAAAATCTCATTTTGTTGTTCTAAGTCTGAGGTTCGCATTACTTGATCAAACAGTCATTTGAAATTTTCACGGAGTGGGTAGACAGGTTGATTTTTCTTGGCCAAGAGGCCACTCTAATCTGAGACTTGGCTGCAAATATGTTGTGGGGAATTCATAAAATTTTGGAGAGTATCTTTGACAGAGGAGGCCATGGTAATTTCCTGGGAAATTTTCTCTTGAAACTAGATAGAAGCATCTGGGAGTTCCTTGCAAAGCTTGCAAACATTCCTCTACAAATATTTATTCTATGTGACTAAGGTAAGACATGTCGTTTCAACATACTCACAACATCTGGGAGGGGAACACACGAAAACGTCCTTAGACGACTTGGAATTTTTTTTTTTAAGGGTGGGCCACATTATTTGAAACATGGAACTTAAATCATAAATTTGTTGCTCTAATTATGCTTTGTCCTCCCGCAACTGATCTCGCTCACTTGTAACAATAGTGATTTATTTCTAGTGTTTTCACATGTGGTTGAGAGATTTGTGCATCAGGATTCAACATTAACAAAGCGGTCCTCTAGTTGAGTAGTGGAGGCCTGAATAAAGTGAAACAAATGGGAACTGGACCATGTTTGGAGTTCGTCAGCTGAAAGGGTGTTCAAGAGTGGAAATCTAGCTTGTAAGGGATGTCTGCTGGAAATCAAATTTTCTAAATGAAATTGTGGGGAGGATTCCTGATCTTGATTGTGCTCTATGTAAATACCTTGGCAGAGCCATGGAATGATAGGTTTCGGTAAAAGTGGAACTATATCCTGTTGTTGTCCAATGATAGAAAGGACCTGGTGATAGTTTTCTAGGTCACTAACGAAGGTAGTGACCTACTCGACATAAATGATTGAAATGGGTGGTGGGAATGTAACATAAGATGTGGGAATAGATGGATACGTAAATGAATTCTATTGAACTTGAGGAGGTGTAGTGGAAGGAGGTGAAACAATAGGATTAGTGAAAAGTGATTCAATTTCTATCTCAGCAGTTATCAAGGAAAGTATCAGATTTAGGCTGATCATAGATGGTTTCTTCAAAGTTTTTAAGCAATGAATCGGGGGAAGGATGAGATGAAGGGGGTTGTTTTTTACTAATGGGGATGGTGGGCTAACTAGTCATAGCAGTAACACCATCATCTATAAGATTAATCAGGTGAGAAGTAGAGGGCTTGGGAATTTTATGTGATTGTCGAGAGGAAAGTACTATGGGGTTGGTAAACAAAGGAAGAGTTGAAGGAACAATTGGCGACAAAAAAGACACAGGGGAAACAACATGAAAAATAGTGGATTTTTGAGCTAAATATCCTACCTCAAATCAATTTGTGTGTGAAGAAGAAATATGCTCATGGACCTTCTTCATCAGCGGCTAGAGGTATTCCTCAGTGTCAGCGGAGCACTTTTTGGATAAGGATGGGGTGTCATTGGTAGAGTTCTTTGGCCACATTCCATCAAATGAATATACAACTTTCCCATATTTTTACATAGTGATTATTCATGGCCATGAAAGAACCTTAGAGTGGAAAGTAGTCTCATTCAACTAGTAAGGTATCTTCCACATAGAGAAAGTTGTTAGATTAACAATAAGGGGTTGAACATAAGTGTTGTTATGGATAATGCCAAACCACATCTTCCAAGAGTACTGGTTCTGTAATGGAAGAGGCACTCTATAAACATGATATGTTACATCCACTATCTTGGTGTACCACTTCTGAAAGGTGTGTTCATTGAAATCTCTATTTGTTGGATCTTCAGTGACTCACCACGGAGCATAGAAATAGTCTAGTGGCTCATCATTAGCTACTTGAGCAAGATATTGACCTTCTGGAGGGAACCATTTCATCATAGAAAGAGGAATGACTAGGTATCTAAAAATGAAGTAGGTTTTCCTCATATACACATCCTCATATGCTTCAAAGAGTGCATTGAGCAAATAACTAGACCACTTGAGTTGTTCTCCTTTTACACATGCCTCCGTGATAGATATGGCATCGAGCAAACATTACCTCTTGTCTAGTGGTGCATAAGTTTTCCAGTAATAATATAAAATGAAACCTCAATTGGCTCATTGTGTTTCATCTCAATAGCATCTCCACATCCCTTCTGCTAGGTGCCATACTTCATCTACAAATTGATATCTCTAGTTTTCTTGATCGAATTGGAAGCACTTTGAAATGCCTTCTAGACATCACAGTCATAGGTAGTGTCCTGTAATTTTTTTAATATAATGAACATGGATTGGATTTTCCTGATCGAACCACAAAGATCCTCCATGAAGTCTTCTTATGACAAATTTGGTACAATGCATGACTTCACCTATGGTGCCAAACTCAGGTAAATCACGTAGAATCAACAAACTCAACTGCTTTTATGGGAAGAATTCAAGTTTGATTTTATGGGATGTGTGGGGATCTGGTTGCATATTGGGATGCATTAAGAACTCAAAGAGAAGAGTAGGAAACAAAACATGATCAAACAAATCAATATCAGCAAAGGAAGCTTTACCATACTTCCTTAGTAGATCATCAACAATATGGAGATGGGAATCGAATGGAGCGAGATAGACATCAAGATTTGAAGCACAACCCATGGAAATGGAATAACAACTGTAGACAAATTTAATAGTAGGTCGAAATCAAGATGGAGACACAGAGGTATATGACATGGGAGTCAAGATGAAAGACTCAAGAACTCACAAGTGTAGTGACATGGAAATAACAAAAAGTGAGAGTTATATAGAAACATTTGGCCAAAGTTTAAAACAACTATACCGTTATCCCATAAATTTACTACCAGCCAATTTTCTACGAACTTGAAATCCCCCACAATTATGACTAAAATCTCTCAAATTTCAAGAAAAACTTAAATCATTGACTATTAAGATAAAAAAATCAACTAAAAATCCTATGGAAATGTGATCAAATTTTATTGCTAATTATTATGAAAAGACGAGGCTTGATGACAAAAAATACAGGTATTTATGACTAATGAAATGATAGGTTGGACTTGATGACACCTCCCCAACCATAATGACTTGCATTAGGTTGCAACTAAAAGGATTTATTGGCACAACTAATGAAAGAAAACAAACTCTAACTAAAACTGACACAAGTACCCTAACAAAAAACCTAACTAATACTCTCTTTGTAGAGAGAATTCCAAAAAGTAAGTTTATGAACCAAAGTAAGGCTTCATGCGTGTGCCAGTCACCCAACCAGGAAGAATGATGCCATCCAACTAAGAAATATTGAAAGTTCCCAAATCTCTAATCTCTACAACATAAAATGGACCAAGCTAATGCATTTACAATTTACCTGGATGCTTCAGATATTTGTTGTCATAAAGTAACACCTAATCTCTAATTGAAAATGGCTTCTTCTTTATGTGTCTGTCATGCCAAGCATTCTGTCCTTCTTTTTCAATAGTCTAATGGAAATATGCAAGGAAAAATTGTTCATCCAATTTCCATAACTCCTACAATCACTCTGGGATGGACTCATATTTTGACCTCTTGGTAGCACGATAAATAAATATCTTAGGGAATATCAATTATAGTGGAATCATCAATTTAAATGGTGTATACTTATGAAACTGCTTGACTGTAATGAAATAAGCCCATAAAGTTGTTGGAACCCTTTCATCCCAATCATCCCTATTCGTAGAATAGGTTTTGGTAAAGACCCTTCTCGAAGATTTTATTAAAAGATTCAACAGTTCCATTTGTTTGTGGATGATAAGGACTACTCTTGTGGTTTTGTATCATAAAATGTTGTGGTAGTGAATGAACTGTCTCATTAATTAAGTGAGAACCTTGACCACTATTAATGCTTATGGGACAACCAAACCTACTGATGATATTCTCAAAGATAAATATTATGGCTATGTCGATAGTGAAATATTTAATAGGAGCAACTTCTTCCCAACGTGTCCAATAATTTGTTGCAGTGATGATATACCTTGTATGTGAGTGTCGCGCAGGAAAATTGATTGGTACAATAAAGTCAACCATCCATTTTTAAAATGCTTCAAGTTCCCTAACTAGATGTAGAGGGAGTTCATCCTGTCGATACAGTCAACCAAATCGCTAGAAAATATCACAATGCATTACATATTCCTTCGCGCCCTTAAATAAGGCTGGCCACCAGAGTCCATCTTGTAATACTTTCTGAGTAGTGGATTTTCCTCCAACATGGCCTCCTATAACTCCCGCATGGAATTACCATAAAATGGCATCCATTTCATGATCCAATACACATCTTCGCAAAATGTGATCGAACCCCATTTTATGTAGTTCTCCTACAATTAGTTGATAATCAAGAGCATGAAAAATCATATGTTTCTTTTGAGTGGATGTATAATCATCGCAGAATTTACCTATTGCGACAAAAAATGAAATATCCTCCAAACAATATAGGGTTGCTTTAACTTTAAATAAATGGGCATCATGCAACTAATCATCAATTGAACCTCTAAATTCTCTTAATTCCAAGTGAGATAAGTGATTTGGACCCACATTTGATCGTCCTAGCTCAGAAATGACTTCAATTGTAAATTCTTGAAATAGAAAAATCCAACGACATATTCTCCCTTCTAGTATAGTTTTATTAAGTAAGTAATTTAAATTCAAATGATTAGTGAAAAACATAAATGGACCTCCCAATAGATAGTCTCTGAGCTTCTAGAGAAAATACACCATAAAAAGAACTTCTCTTTCCATAGTCACATGTAATTCTTATCCGTGGTAGAAAGTTTTCTATAGTGATGATCCAAGTTACCTTCTCCTGGTTGTGTCAAAATAGCTCCCAACGCAATCTCGGATGCAATTATGTTAACATGGAATTTCTTATTCCAATTAGGGTAAACTAAGATGGGTGCACTTACAATTTTCTCCTTTAGGGTATCAAATGTACAGTCACATTCAGCAGACCAAACAATCCATTCATATTTCTTTAATAGCTTTTCCAATGGTCCACTAATTATGGGTAAACTTGTGATACTCTCATGTATTTCCTAGAGTTGAACGCAACTTCTTGATAGTAGTTGGTGGTGACATATTCAGTATCACCAAAAAATTGGTAGGATCCACACATACCCCTTCCTTACACACTATGTGGCCCAACAATGTTCCAAAAGGGATAGTAAAAATGTACTTTTTCAAATTTAGGGAGATTTGAAGCTACCTACAACAATTGAGCATCACTATGAGTAAGCTATAATTCTTCTTCAAAAAATTTAATATTGTCCATTCATCCATATATATCTCAAGAAACATATGAATATGGTCTCGAAATGCAACAATCACGATCCTTGAAAATACAACATGAGCATTCTTCATACCGAAAGGCATGACATTGTCAGCATAAGAACCCCATTCAGTCATAATTTTAGTTTTGATTTTGTCTTCTTCTACAATCTTGACATGATGATAACTAGAAATTCCATCTGTGAAAGAGTAATCTTCATTACCTACAATAGTATCCAAGATTTCTTCACTGAAAGGAGTAGGGAACAGATCATGGATGAAATCATTGTTAAGGCTTCTCTAATCAACACACACCCTGATCTCCTATGAATACTTCCTATATTGTATTAAAATTTGACTTATCCGACTTTTCCTCATCAACCGAAAATATAAGATCTGCAGCCAACATCCTTTCAATCTCTTTCTTTGTCTTTTCTTTGACTCTTGGATTTAATATGTAAGGTCGACATTTAATTGTTTTTTCATCTGGTTTCAATGTTATCTTCATCTATTTCCGGGAAAACTAGTGTCTATTCAGAGCTGCTAGCCCACTAAGATGGGTAGCTATCTTAGAAACAAACAATTCAAAGTTACTTGTGTCTTCCTTTATGAGAGATAGATGAGAGAGAAGCAGAGAGTACCAACCTCAGACTTTCGCTTGGCTCCTTGCTTGTTTCCTCTCTCCTTTGATAAAGCTTTCGCCACTCCTTTCTCACTTGTCCCACTTCAAATAACACCTGTAGAGTTAAAGCAGAAAAATACCATCAAAGCATAGAGATCTATAACCATAAACAATATAGGATCAGATGTACATTAACCATACAAATGCATAAACAAATACAAGATTCATATATATACAAGTATATGGAGGAAAACTCAAATAGATTTATTAATAGAAGTAGTAGAAGAGAGGATTACAACCCAGCTGTCTGATCCAGCACCACCCTCCCAGCATGAAAGCCCTCTTCACCTCCTGAAAAGACTAGATCACCCAACAATATAATGCTTTACAGAGAAACCAATAGCACTTCCTTACAAAATACAAAACTCCAACCTCTGGATCTCTAGGATGAGGGATCCATATATATATATTTGCAAGGGGGTGAGTTAGCTTCTGGGATTTTGATTAGTGTCATTTCTCTAATAGTTCTTGGTTCCACTTGGAGATTTCATGATCTCTTACTCATCCCTGGGCGAATTCAGAGAGGCAAGTGTCAAATGAGCAGTTTCTAGAAGATTCTCTAGGTTTCCACCTAGCAAACTACCTCTGCCATTTGTCTTCTCTCACTCATCGCACCCTACAGAAGGGATTCTCAATATGCATTGTACCCTCTGTGTGTAGTAGGTGAGATGAATCACATCCTTAGCATGGAGCAATCTGTATGGTCCAGTTTTGACTAGTTCTAAGCAATGTTTTAGGGGGAACTTCTGGGAAATGATGTAATCAGTTGACCTTGATCCTTTAGGGTATGAAACAACACTTTTATGGGTTTAGAAGCCCTTTTTTTATGGACATATGTGATTGGAGTTGCAGTGCCCAAATATGTCTATAACAATTGCCCCCTAAAGCACAAGGTCGTAAATATTCTAATGTCGAGTGAAATGGTTTATCATGAGGATCCGAGGTTTTTCGAACTGGAAGGTGACCTACAATAAGATACAATACAATACATTATCTTCATAATATTTTCATGATCTAGCTGAGGCAGGCATTCCCATGCTCAGCTTTATAAATTCATTTTCATGTACATAGGACAGACAATCGCCTGTGTGGTAGATTGATGATTTTGGTAGAGCCATCATCCCTTAGCTTGGTTGATTATCTATGCAGCTATGATGTACATTTGATGTCTTTATTTTCTTGAATATATCGTAGCATGAATGGATGAAACTAGATCTAGGGTCTTCAAACTCGTTCAATCTTCGCCCAAAGTACAAGTCGATCCATGTGAAAATATGTTCTGATGTTGAACATGGAAAGACATCGCCTGATTACCAGCCAATGATGTAAGTCGTTAACAGGTGTGAGAGGAATCATCGATAATGATAATTACCCTCAAGGTATTGCAGTACAATTCAAGTGGTGTGAATACATGATTCGATGTCAAACACCACACAAAATCTTTCGGTCAAAGGCCACTGATGTAAACCTATCATCGGAAGTGAGAAACTTGCGATTAAGGCATGCAAGCTTCAATGTACTGAAAGGGTTTTTCCTAATTCAACTTCTTGGATAATGAGTCAATGTCGACAAGAAGTGACTCGTCATAGGAAGGCCTTAATGAATCCCACATCTACGACATGAAATGGAGCAAATGATTTTGTGGAGGTGAAAACGATATGATGATACAAGGTTCAGGGTGGCAGTCATGAAAAATGGAACGTGAAGGTATTGCATTGGATGAGGTGTAAGCTGGGTTGGTGAATTCGCTGAGTGACTTCTCTTGAACATATCAGTGACACTGAAATGGGTGGGTAGTGTTAACCCCAAAAATGGATGGTATGGAGGACCAATGGCAATATGACTGGTGAACGGAATAACCCCACCCGACTCAATCATGGTGATGGAGTGAAAGTGTCATGTTCAAGAGCGACTTGCTACCAATGAAGTTCTTCATGTTTTCTTCCCAATTCTTCCCCAGTCATTGGTGACTAGTACCTCTTTATTTTTGTCAAGCTTGAGGAGGATAACATATGTTGTTCTATAATTTTCCCTTTGGGCAAACCTGTCGCTATGCTTTAGCGCGCCTAGCGATAGTGATATTCGCTCTTGTCCATATGGACAAGTTTGTTGCTATTGTTTTAACGAGTTTAATGACAAAGATAACTCGATCCTTTTTAGTTCTAGAGAATCTGAAAAGATATGGAAAGGAAACTCCAATAGTACTTTTTCATAGTATAATCCCTTAAGTCCGAAAAAGTATAAAATAATATGAAAGGGATGACTTTTTCGATTACTTTAGTGAGCCAAAAAAGACAAGCACTTGATCTTTTTGTGTAATGATCCCTCAGGTCCAAAAAGATTAAAATATAGAGGAGGGATGGCACTTCCAACCACTTTAACGAGCTGGAGAGGCCAATTGCTCGACAATCTTTTTATATTTTACAAGTCTAAAAAGAGCTTAAAAGAGACTCGTTTTTTAGGAATGAGTGATGTTTTCAGGTAGCAGCTGGCTCCAGGTAAGTTTGGAACTTTTCAATCACGGCAGTGTAAATATGGTGGCTAGCAAAATCACTCATAGCAGTTGTTCCTCAAAAGGGTAAACAATCAAGTGGAGTCGTATGATCGGCTAAAAAGTGGAGGTGATGGTAAGAACATGACCAAGGCTTAAAAGCTGATAGCAATGCGATCACAAAGGTTATTTACCAAAGGTGGGATTCTCATTGCTAGGTTTATTTTTTAGTGAGCTTGAACTTCACGTAAACTTGCTCGTGATAATCATATAATAAGGATGTCTCTCATTGGTAGGTTCATTTTTTAGGGAGCTTTCCCCATGAAAAACTTTTCTCCGGTCCTTTTGTATGCAAGCTAGGAATGACCAACTACTGTCCTAAGGGTTAATGAACTACTGAGGTTAAGTAGGATAGTTTCGTAGAAACATTTCCTTTACTTTGCCGGTGCCATTTGGCCCTTGCAAAGGTGAATGGTTGACCAGACCAATCACCTAACTTAAGTAGTCAAAGTTAGTAAAAACTACAAGGTTAGAGTTACGCTGATCACTTTTCACTTGAAAAAAAAAGGTTTGCATGCCCCAAGGTATAAGAGCTTTCAGGTTACCGCATGGAAGTTCTTGCATCAAATCAAGATTGTTTCGTCTGCAGAGCAGACAAAACACTTCCTCAGCTTTGTCCATCGAAATAGACAAAGGTGAATGGTGTGAGCTTTCAATCACATAACTTTTAACGAAGAAATATTTTTCCAGACTAATCCCATTTTCCTAAATGGACGAGTGTGTCAGATAGTTCATATATTCTACGTAGAAACCTATCTTATAAATGGGGTTTTCCTGCCGAAGCAGGCCAGGGCGTGTGCCCCTTGGGTTTCATCACATTCATTGAATCATTCGCTATCATCAGGTGGACAAATTGGAGGTTGATGAGGCATTCCTTGTGTAAAAGACTAGTTAGGTATGGCATTTGACTAGTAGTCGTGTTTGAACTGGGGAATGAAAGCTGGTCAACGAGCTGGACCATTTTTCCTTCATACGGGAAACACATCACTCGAAAGAGTGAGGAAACAATAGCTCCCATGCTATAAATC
This sequence comes from Pinus taeda, assembly GCA_000404065.3. Classification (NCBI taxonomy): domain Eukaryota; kingdom Viridiplantae; phylum Streptophyta; class Pinopsida; order Pinales; family Pinaceae; genus Pinus; species Pinus taeda. Next base: position 185,524 of record APFE031396481.1, on the reverse strand, counting down.
TAGTCACACCCAAGGAGTAGATTGTAATCTAGAGGCCCTTGGACTACCATCACATTTAGATGAATGGTTTTCCTTCTCAAAGTTATAGGTAAATTTGGAAGGATCCCTAACGGTCGACTGGTCCCTTTATTGAAGCCTGATAGATTTCGAATCTCAGGCAGAAGCGATGGTGAACCAAGTGCTTTCCAAAGTAGTTGAGGAAAGGATACTCACGGAAGCCCCTTCATCTTTGATAGTACAAGCCATGATTATTTTGTAAGCTTGTACTATGATCTGGAATGGCACATTAGATGGTAGGTGGGGTCTCACTAGTAGATTCCAATCAAAGTAAATGACTAGATTGCTTGGAGGAGGGACCAAATAAATGGCCGAATGAATCTCTTGAACTAAGGAAGTTCCTTCATGTGGTAAAGAATGGGTATATTTCCCCCATGTTCATCGGATTCTGTGTTAACAAAAAGAATTTGAACAGTGTCATTCTCATTCTCTTTGGTGACTATATCATCTGAAGGTGGACCTTTTGAAGACAAGATTGGGTTGACTCCCGTCTCGACCTGTTGACTTTGATCTGATGTGGAATCAGAGGGTTTATCTTCAATGATAGGCATTTCAACTGACAATAGAGGTGTGTCAGTCATATTTTCAACTAGCAATGGACTCGGCAAGAGTTTCTTGTATCCAGGAGGAAGTCGCTGTGGTGAGGCAAGACAGTTATCCAAGAATCTTTTAGCTTCATCTAGGAAAGGACAACGGTTGAGGGCATGATCATCTTCACACAACCTGCAAGGAAATTTAGATCTTCCTTTCTATCCATTGACTTCATGTTCACTAGTTTATGGTGTACTCTCAACATGATCGACAGAGGCCGAGGACACCGGATTGTGCAAACGGGGAGACCAGTCCCTTAAGATCCATGGGATGCAAGGAAAATCTCGATGATAGTGGTCCCCTTTGCAAATGACTCATGGAGATTTAGGTTTGGTTGGTGTAGTGTGTGTATTTTCACCAGATGATGTATGGTTTCCCCCTTTTGCCATTGGCTTCTTCTTCTTCTTCTCCTTCCCTTTCTTCTTCTTCTTAGTAACTTGGTTTTTAGTGTTACTAGCTTCACCAAGCGAAGAGGAAGAAGGAGAGGGAGAAACAAATGAAGTAAAAGGTGGGGGGACAACTCCAGTATCATCTAGTTGCTGATCTGATTTCTCAGGAATTACGGTGTTTTGAATGACAGAGGTCGAGAAAAGCCATACTCGCAAGCCAATTTTCAATCCTGGAAGGGACAATGTAGCCATGCAAGGGACACCAATATCTCCCCAAGAAGAGAAAGGACTAGGATTCTCCCCAAGGGGAAACCCTTGATTGGTGGACTCCATTTTCTCAACCTAAGAACAATGAGGGAACAATGATGTTATTCTGATTAAAATAAATTTTATGACGCTTTGACACAACTTTATTTTTCAATTTTTAAGAGTCAAGAAAAAGCTAAAGGTGACTCTAGTCACCTTTGATTTTTAATGAGCCTAAAGTGACAAGTTCTCAGATGGAACTTTTCTTTTAAGGAGTCTAAAAAGGAACAAAAGTGACTACTCTAGAAGTCTGGACAACGGGATTACCAAACCAATCGCAAAACTACAATATACTTTTACGTACGGCAGTGAATCTTCCTGAATGTTGTGTTTAGTGCATTGCGATCAATAGGGCAATAGACACGGCTTCCTAAGGATAAAGGATATAGCCTATTGTGGTCTCCCAATATATACTCAATGGTACATGGGAGCAAAAGTCCGTACTAGCACTTGTTGTATCAAAGAGGAGGACTCACCCAACCTATGATGAAAACAATAGTTACCAGGCTTTACGACACCGGAATATGTCTCTAGCCTAAACCTCTAGATGTTGTGTGTTAGGTTTCAAAGTGTTTTTATGTTCATTGAGGTTTATTTTATAGTTTATCTTTCTTAAGAAGTTTTCCTTTCAAGGTTCATCGCGTGATGTAGATATACAATTCCTAAATATGCAATCTAAGATAATAAGCAATCGTTTATTTTCTTTTAGCAATGAAAATCCTAGCTACTAAGGAAAGAAGCGTAAAATTCTTTCAACATAGAGCAGATAGCACACACTAAATGCACTTTTCCTAAATCTATTTCCGCATGTAGTCTAAATGCAAATGCACATGCATGTATTTGTTTTTCCATTTCCTTAATGTGAGAATGATAAAAAGAAAATAAGGTATAGATCTAAACTACTTTTCTTCAAAGTGACACTTTAGCAATTTCTTTTCAAAAACAAAAGGAAGACTAAGATGATACTTTCAATTTCTAACGTAAAACTGCTTTTGAGACTTCAAAGAATTGACAGTTCAAATCAAATACAATGGAAAAAGTGTAATTGACTATATAAAAGAGGAAGACTTTACGACACTCCTTTTCTTGACTGAAAATGATAGTTGCGACACTTTCAAATCAAAAGACGACAATTTGATTAAGCTACTATTTGCAAAGGAGGACTGTAAATGATGAAAAATACATAAAAACATTCACAATTCCTTATCAATGGAGGCTAAATAATGCAAAGGAAGAAAGTTTCAACAGTGATATACTAATCATAAATAGAAAAACTACTAAATAGAGCTGAAAACAATGAAGAAAAACAAAAATCTAGAGGCAGAAACAGTCTCACTCAATCATCACAACTGTCCTTAAGGGAAATAGGGATACATCTCACCTATAGCACACGAGAGGTGCGGTGTATCCAAACTACCAATGAGAGACAGTGTGATGGTCCAGGGATGATACTGAGCTTGGTTTTCACCCACAGTTTGCAGCTAAGTTCAGGGGTTTAGGCTGAGCTTATGATAGGCAGTGAACAAAAAGTATAGGGGCTGATCTAATGAGGTTATTGAGCTACCACCAAGGCTCTTAGGATGTTTGCAAGTCAGATGTTCAGTTCATAAACCAACCCATAGATTGACTGAAGCAGCGTTGATCTAATTTGTAGTTGCATAGAAAAAGCAGTTCGAAGGCTATCTGACTTAAATTTAGGCTCCTTCTGTAGTTTATAAAGAAAACAATAGTAGAAAAAAACAAACTATTCGTTCCCCAGTGGATTCGCCATTTCGTTTCCGAGAAAACTAGTGTCTATTCAAAGCTGCTAGTCCCACTAAGATGGGTAGCTATCTTAGAAACAAACAATTCAAAGTTACTTGTGTCTTCCTTTATGAGAGATAGATGAGAGAGAAGCAAAGAGTACCAACCTCAGACTTTCGCTTGGCTCCTTGCTTGTTTCCTCTCTCCTTTGATAGAGCTTTCGCCACTCCTTTCTCACTTGTCCTGCTTCAAAGAAAACCTATAGAGTCAAAGAAAAAAAATACCATCAAAGCATAGAGATCTATAGCCATAAACAATATAGGATCAGATGTACATTAACGATACAAATGCATACACAAATACAAAATTCAGAGATATGCAAGTATATGGAGGAAAACACAAATAGCTTTATTGATAGAAGTAGTCGAAGAGAGGATTACAACCCAACTATCTAATCTAGCGCCATCCTCCTAGCATGAAAGCCCTATTCACCTCATGAAAAGATTAGATCACCCAACAATACAATGCTTTATAGAGAAACCAACAACACTTCCTTACAAAATACAAAATTCCAGCCTCTGGATCTCTAGGATGAGGGATCCATATATAGATATTTATAGGGGGGTGAGTCAGCTTCTGGGATTTTGATTAGTGTCATTTATTTGATAGTTCTTGGTTCCACTTGGAGATTTCATGATCTCTTACTCATCCCTAGGCGAATTCGGAGAGGCTAGTGACAAATAAGCAGTTTCTAGAAGATTCTCTTGGTTTCGACCTAGAAAACTTCCTCTGTCATTTGTCTGCTCTAGCTCATCGCACCCTACATAAGGGATTTTCAGTATGCATCGCACCCTCTATGTGTAGTAGGTGAGATGCATCGTGCCCTTAGCATGGAGCAGTCTGTATGGTCCAGTTTTGACCAGTTATGAGAAGTTTTTCAAGGAGAACTTCTGGGAAATGATGTAATTAGTTGACCTTGATCCTTTATGGTATGAAACAACACTTTTAGGGGTTTAGAAGCCCTTGGTTTATGGACATATGTGATTGGGGTTGCAGTGCCCAAATATGTCTATAACATCATCTCCCCTAAATGTCTTTTAATTCCCTTCGGTTATGAGACTGAAGTAGAAAACAAATCTGCATACCCCTTCAGCAAATCAATTTTTTTTAGTGGTATGCTTGTCCCAATAGTCAACAATAGAAGAAATTTTAGGCTTTTTCCGATCCCAATGTTTATCTTCTTCAACTTAAGAATCTTCAAATGAGATACATATGCAACATGATCTTCCTTTATCCCTCTCTTTCCTTCATATTCTTTAAAATACTAGTGCCTCAACTCCTCCAGATCATCATTAGGTTCCCTATTGATTTTCCTGCAAGCTATAGCCTCATTGAAGCCTGAGTCATATTAATGCACAAAATCCCCATATCTGCTAGACTCTCCCATAGTGGTTCTAAAGAGGAATAACACCCTTTTGATGGATTTTAAAGCTTTATCTATCTTTGCGCCAATATCAAAAATTAAGAAATCACTATAGAACTGAGAAGTCATTATACCCAATCCATCATTTTCCTTTTCAAATTTCCTTCAAATACTAGTCTCATGAAATAATATCCAATGTTTGAATGAACTAGTGCATCCACATCATGACTAGTAAGCCAATGTCTATCCAGATGGAGTAGCAATTTTGTATATGCTTTTGTAGGCTAGTGTGTCCATCAGAAAGAGGAATTTTACTAAAGGGACTCTCTGGTACATAAAATCTATGCATCATAACATGATTAATAGTATCCCAATGATGAAGGCGAGCTCCCCACCATCTTGCATGGGTAGCTTACAATGCAACATTCATCAAAGAAGTAATTTGGCCCTACTGAACTTCTTGAATAAAATTCACAATAGATTCAATACCATTAAAAAAAGGATAATATTTTACCTCCATATTGATCCATCAAAGGCATCATATAGTTGCATAGTTTCATGAATGTAACTCATGATCTCCCTGTTTCTATTACATCACAACATATGAACACACATATGTGCTTTAGACACTTTTCCAGCTAATATATCCATATATCATTAGATTAATCTAATCCTCTCTCCTCATAGCAGTAAGTTGATATAATTGATCTAACAAGTTAGGTGCTTCAACATCATCTACAGGTTCATTAAAATTCAAGCCTTGGTATGGATCTAGTTTTTGTATAACCTGAACTCCATCCACTTCAAAGGTCATAGTTTCCCATTTGAGATTAATGAATGCACAGTTTTAAAATGTCTAGTCAATTCCCAATAAATCTAGGTATGGGTCTTTGTCCCCCATAATGTCTAATACTTCAAGGTATGTATAGGTCTTAACACCTCGAATACAAACCTCAACATCTTCCAATATTCCAATAAGAAAAATACAATATTTCTTTACCATCCATAGCAGAATGGGGAAAAACCTAGCCTGGATTTCCCTAACGCCTCCTAGGTTTTTCTTGGTAAACTATTTACACCTAAACCGAGATCTAACATGGAGTCCTTGATCTAGTATCCATAAACATGTGCATCAACTTACAATTATCTTCCTATTCTCTTCTTTTTTCCTTGAACCCTCCTAGAATTCCTTTCAGGAAGATTAGCATAAAATACTCTCTTTCAAGAAAGAATCACCCTTCATAATTGATTTTAGTTTCTTACGCAAGTGACAAGTTAATTTCTCATCATTCGTAATCTGTAGAAATAGCTTGAGTCATTCTAAAATTGGTTGAGATGTATCTTGTGATGGTTCGAGACTCTTATTTTGCACTTTTATCACTACTTGATATAGGAAGCATGAAAAGAAACCAGTTGCTTGAATATTTCAGCTGCATCTCGGTAATATTATTTATGTTGATTAGGATAATAGGAATTTTTGTGTGACATCATATTTATAATAGTCAGTTGCTTAGGAGTTCCAATATCATTCCCAATTCTTTCCCCTCCTCTATTCATGATGTTAATATTTGGCTACAAGACTAGTTGTAGTTCTCATGGTTCAACATTAATCAGATTAGCTCCCTTTACCAAGTTTCATTCCTCCCAGTGAGAAATACATTCTTGACAATCCTCCCATTGATGATGCTGGAACCGCCAACAATTAGGGGATCACCCCAGTATGAAGTCCCAACTAGACCTCACACAGTTTGGTGCGGGATTCCCATCCGATATGATGGCATGGTTTCCATTGTCTTAAGGATTTGCCTCAACTCTTTCTTATCAGCATAGGAGAGTGGTTCACTTTTTCTTCGAGAAGTGAGGTTCGTGTGCCTGGTGACTGTAAGTGTACTTGTGTCAATGGTTCTTTCACTGTGAGGGGAAGAAGCTGAAGGTAAGTTTCAAGTTGAAAGGGGTCAGTCCCAACTCAGCTAGGAACACACAACATAGAAGGACATACACAGCTTCCGGTGGAGCAGTCCACTCGAATGCGGAAATCACAACATACAAGGTAAGATAACAGATAAAACACTCACAGAATAGTCTGAACAAGTGAAATGGTTTTTACAGCAAGGTTCATGTGAAAGGTCTGTCAAATGTCCGACAGAGCAGTCGACATGAATGAGACAACATTAACAACATATACAACACATTTCCATTAATAGATTATGCATTACAACAAATCAATCAGTTTAGATGTAGAACACGGGTTAAAGAAACATGCATTACAAGTGTTAAAGATTAGTCTTACATCAAATACAATACATGTGTGAAAATGTGTTGGCATGTTAATATGCTTATGAATTAAGCGAAAGCTCCAAGACACATCATTACACCATACATCACTAACCTCATCAGAGGGGCATTAGAGCCACTACTTACTCCTAAAAGAAAAGATTACAGACTCTCTTGGCTACTTGGGAGGAGGTGAGGTGAAAATTCTTTTACATGTACAAATGAGGGGGTAGTTATAGAAAAGGGTGAAACTGACCCTTGTGGTTGTTAGACTACCCTCATGACCGTTAAACTTCCATCAATTTTCAACTTACATGACTCTATGTTCAACAAGTGGGTCTCTTGGACTTCCATGTTAGATCACATTGATTGACAATAAGCCCATAGTGGAGATGTGGACGACATGACCCATGACTTGACTCTTCATGACTTCACATGACAATGTTGGTATGCCCATGCTGCTGTTAGAGTGCATGTTGAGCTATAGTGTTGTTGAGTGATGGATGTCTTCATGGTGAATCATAGCTTCACCTCTGCATGGTGAAGTGCGTGGAGTCTTCGATGGTGCTTGGTTCTCTTGATGAAGCTTTAACATGTTGTTCCTTGCTTGCATGCTTGAAGGCTTGATAGGCTCATTTGTTCACAAAGGTGCATGTTTGTCACATTCGTCCACTTCATGTGTTTTGTTTGTTTGTCCATTGGTGAACTTGTCCATTTGCATGTGCTCCATTTGTTCATCTCATTCATCATCTTGACATGTTGGTTGGTGCACCTATACTTGCAGTCACTCATGACGAGACGACATCAAATCCAAAACCTCATAGTCTACTATGGCACATGATCATTTGCATGCAAGTGATTGGGAGAGGAAGCAAGGTTGTGATGTGGGATGATGCCTCCAGGAAACTACTGATGAAAACTCCGCACGAGTCACGGAGAAATGGGGACATACAATATGAGCCGACAGTGACTACCTACAAGGTTTGGCTCAGCTGAGTGACAAAATTGTGCAAATTTTGGGAGGGACAATCTATGCTACAGGAGGGAAAGGCAGGCATGCTCTGCACATTTTCTGAAACAAACAATTAGTGGGGGCTGGATAACTAGACTTACACAATTTTCTAGAGGAACAGGTTGGACTACATGAAGGGTCAGCGGGTAGGGATTGTGTAGTTTTTTTGGGGAACTACCCTAGAGACTGGCAGCCAGAACTGCGCAATTCCCAGAGGAAACTACCAGTTGGCTGCTAGGGTCACTAGCATCCAAAACTGTGCAATTCATAGAGGGAACTAGCAGTTGGCTGCTTAGTCACTGGCAGTAGAAACAACACAATTCCTGGAGGGAACAGGCAATCTGCTTCTAAGAGCTTCTAGCTCAGAAAAATGTACTGAGGCTGGGAGGCCAGCCTGCTGATCATTTCTTCACAATTTCTAAGTAGATATGACTGATGGGGAGTGGAAAGCCTACTCATGAGAACTGTGCAATTTCTAAGATGAACAGTCGGTCAAATGTATGGATGACTAACTCAGAAAACTGCTCAATTTTCTGAAGGAGACAGGGAGTGGCACTTGGTGTCTGTCTGAACTGTATGTGCAATTTCCTTAGTCAATTGAGTGGGTGAAGTCAATGGCCTCTGTGAAATTTTTGAGGGGAGTCAGTCCCAGGGTGACTGTCAGGTCAAACTATCTAGGTGACTAGCATGAGAGTTGATTGGATTGCTTGCAGGCAAAGCAGCTTGAAAATACTAGCTTGGTGTTTTTTCACTGTTCTGGTTTACAGTCGATCTAGTCAATGGCAGGGTGATTATCCGGTTGTCAAAAGGGAGTCAGGTCATCAGAACCTTTAGCAAAAATTGCTAAGTGTGTGAACAATTGAAATATGCATAGGTGATCATATGACACAAACTTGCATGAATTGACAACGAAACGACCAAACCATCCAGACACATATGTTCAACAAGACTGACCGACGGTGTAAGCGACAAGCACGACACTCATGATTGCTCATTCATTGATCGAGAGGATGCTTGCACAACAGTGAATGTGACTCCGTCTGTGAATGCAACATATGCTTTCATAGCACATACGAAGTGAAGACTTTAATCATAACTAGAACATGGTCGCAAGCATGACTTACACATCAGCATGCAAACACTTGAATGTAATGAGCAAGAAAGGCAGAAGTAAGGACTCACACGAGCTCACGAAGTGAACCTAAGTGTGTGTAGTCATCAAGTGAACTCTTCAAGGGAGGCTCCAAAATTGGTGCAAGCCAAAATCTTGGAGGGTGGTTGTAGCCACTACAACACTTGGCAACACACTGGTAGAACTCCATCTTCTCTATTCTAGTTCATTGCGAGCATAAGGCCTTGGTCTTTCGGGGAGTATTGAATTTTTGTGTGAGTTAATTCAGTTTCCCCACTTACCCCATGGACATACGTGGTTCAACCTTTGCCAACTCAGTTAAACACAATCAAATGTTCAGCTTAGATCACAATGTTTCGAATCTGGGAAGGGTAGTTTAGCTCTCGAGTTGAAGATTTTCAGAGTATAATTTTTCATCTCCGGTGTTGCTCTACTGCTAGCAAGGTTGGACAGTACCCTAGCAGAGTGACACAAGAACACACACATTGCTCCACTACCAATGAGCCTAGTCAATACCCTGATGGAGTTGCATGCTTCACCTCTTTGCGCAAGAATCCTTTCTCTTCTTTTGCCTTTGTATTTTTCAAGAGGACTGTGCAGAGGCACTTATTTATTTTGGGGGTAGAAGAGGGATCCTGATTTATTGAGAGCATAAGAGGTTGTTCCTTCATAGAAGCATGTAAGACCTTTGACATAGGTTTGTTCATTTAGATTTTTCCCTTCTCCATTTCTACTAGTTGGATGAGCTTGAACACACAGAGAAGAAGGTTGAGTACAGGCATGGGGCTTCCTGGTGTGGACATATGTTCATGGTTGGATTTAAGCTTCCCTTATAGATGGTTTGTATTTTTTGCCAGGAATTCATCAGCCAAAGGTTGTAACCAAGCACAAAGAACATGGACATAAGATTGGCCAAGGGTTGCAGTGTCACAAGTCTCTTCAAATTTCAGCCACATACTCTATTCAAAAGCTAGAACATAGTGTTTGGCAACACTTATTTCTGGAAACAAGAATAGTAATATATCAAAAAAACAAAATGAGCGTGAACAAAAATAGTAAGCATAATCAAACAAAGCGAAATCAAAGATAATAAGAAAAACAAACCAAATGAAACAACAAGCAGCAAGCAGACTTTCTACATGGCACATGCACGACCCGACCTATTGAAAATAATGCTTGAGATCTTGGTTGTTGATAGAAGGTTGTCAATCCTCCCATTGAGTGATTGCAAATGATACATGTATGGGCCAAGCTTCTCATGAACTGTGTATGAGCCAATCCACAGGGACTAGAACTTCACATGTTTGCCTTTGTCTTCATGGGTCTTATCCCATTTCAGAACTAAGTCATCCAAATTGAAGCTAGCTTTCCCTACAGACTTCTTATCAAACCACCCCTTGGTATGGTTTTGGTGGAGTGTGAATTTTTCTTTTGCTTTCATCCTTTCTTCCTAGAGCTTATGGAGAGCATCCATCCTACACCGAACTAGCTGGCAAGGCTCACCTTGGGATTCATGGAAAATCTTAAGAGTAGGCAAGTAGATATTTGGTGGGAGGATAGCTTCTTTAGTGTAAACCAGGAAGTATGGTGAGGTATTCATAGAGGGATTAGATGTTACATGGCCCACCCATAGTTCATTCATCAGGGAGGTATGTCAGTTATGCTGCTTAGATAAAGCGTTCTTCTTGATTATACCGAAGAGGTTTTTATTCATAAACTCTATTATATCGTTTCCTTTTGGATTGTAATTCGATGAATGTTTTAGAACAATACCATTCTATAATGCAAAGTCATAGAGTTTCAAAGACAAAAAATAAGTTGCATTATCAAAAAAAAGTGATACCAGAATGCCGAAGAGTGAGATGATATTCTGCTGGAGGAAGCTGATGACCTCTTGGTTGTTCACTTGTTTGAGTGAAACTGTCTCTATCCACTACGTAAAGTAGTCAATTGCTGTTAGGATATAGTGGTGTTTCTTTGACAAATGAGGGAAAATCTCCCCGACGATGTCTAGGCCCCACTATTGGAATGGTTTAGTAACTGCAACAGGGTGTAGTGGGGCTGCTAATCTTCATGTTTTGTCAGTGCATCACTGGCAGTCCGAGAATTTGTGAGCATAGGCATGCACATCCTTAAATAATGTGGGCTAGTAAAAACCAACTCACATAACCTTGTGTGTAGTGGTATTTCCCGCAAAGTGACCCCTGATGGGTTTGTCATGCAGATTTTAAAGTACCTTCTCTAATTCCTGTGCCTCAAGGGACCTGAGTGAAACTCCATTACGGTGCTTTCTGTAAAGCACTTCGTGGACCGAATGATATGTTAAGGCTTTCAGGCACAATTACCTCTTATATTTGATAGAAACGTGATACAATATGGTGCCATGCACAAGGCATTGGCATACATATGCATACCAAGAGGTTCCATTTTCCATGGGGGTTGCTCACATTATTTCATACATTCCAATCTTTTGCTCCCAACCCACAAGCTCTTCTTCGTTCTCTGAAGCGTGTACTACTTCAGTTGTAAGTTTCCAGAGCCCATGTCCTTTGATCATGTGTACTAGCTTTATTTCAAGGTCATATTCTTGCAAACTTTTCATCTAGTTCACTCACCATCCTCCCATCTCTTTTTGTACCAGCAATGTACGAACTACTGGGTGGGGGACGAACACTATGAAGTGGTTCTTCAACAAGTAGGCCCTAAAGTGTTTCACTACCTTGTAAACTACATAAGCTTGTTTATCAATCGCAGGATAGTTAAGCTCTGGTCCCTCCATGCTTGCACTCATGAAAGAGATTGGACGTTCATCATTAGCTTCATCTTTCTGAGTGAGTATTGTAGCTAGTGAGTTATCGCAAGCAAAGGTGTATAGTACGAAATCATTTTTGAAATCCGGGTTGCAAAGTGTGCGCACTTCGATAATGGCTTGATTAATCTGGGTGAATGCATACTTTTATTTCTTGCCCCAGGTGTACACTACATCTTTCTTAATCATGTCTTGCATGGGCTTGACTATTTTCACATAATCTAAGATGAATTTCCAGAGGAAGTTTATCTTGCCCAAAAGGGAAGCTTTCTTGTTGACTAGGTGAGGAATCCGTATGATAGTTTGGACCCAGTCAAGATACACCTTGATCCCACTCTTGGAAACAATTTGTCCGAGGAGGTTCCCCTCAGACACGGTGAATATGCTCTTCTTAGGATTAAGGGAAATCTCGTACCTTAGGCATCGCTCAAAAATTTTCTTAAGATGGCATATGTGGCATTCTCATCTTCTTGAGAACACAATCACATCATTGAGGTATACAACCACGGTCTACCCAATGAGTCCGAAATAGTGTGCTGAAACGTTGCACCTACATTTACAAGCCCAAATGGCATTTGTCTATACATGAACATACCCCACTTGGTATGGAAAGTAGTTTTGAGTATGTCATATTCTGCTACATTGTTCATGCACTCAAATGCCAAGTGGCTTGACACCATATGCTTCTTGTTGTAAGGGTCGATCAGAACACACACGGCTCCTGAGCCATCCTGTGTCTTCGATTCGTTGAAGTACAAAGTCCACAACTTATCTATACATGGACTGTTTGATGTGTTAGTACTACTACTATTACTGACGTTACTACTACTACTACTATTGGTACAATGTGTTGTACAAGTTTCATTACCATCATTTAGGCAAGGAAGGAGTCCAAACAATGTGTCTAGTGCAGTTGGAGCTAGCTGTGCAGGATAACATCCCAATGTTGTCTCAAGGAGGCAGTTACCAAACATGAGTTCTGCAAGAGCCAATGGTTCATTCTCACCATTGATGGGAGTGACATTGTGCTTCATATACCTCTTGGATTCTACCCAGATTTGGTTGCACTTGCCCTTGTATGGAAGCCACATGTGAGACTAGTCTGTAGTGAAATATCCATCTAGCTTTCCGTACCAGTCTCTACTGAGTAATAGACCATATGCTTTTGGTATGTCCAAAAAAACTATGTTAATGCATTGGTGGACTCGACTATCATGGGATAGTCAGATGTTCACGTCCCATAGTTCACCAATGGTTGGTACTGATGTTCGATCAAGTTGCATGATTTGCAAGGATGTCTCACTCCATTGTGCATTGATCTTCTTAGCAATGGAGAGTGCCATGACATTGGTTGTCACGCTAGATTCAAACAAGCAGTTGGGAACATTATAGTTAAAAACTTGAAATGAAAGTAGGAATGGAGGAAAAATTAAGTTTTCTTCTTCCATCCAGAGTGTATTAAGCACTATGGAAAGTGATCCAGGAGGTGTGCTTTCTCCCTGGCTAGTAGAGGCTGCACTGCCTATCGTTGTCTATCCCAAAGTGCATAGTAGGATATCTCGCTGACTCTGGATCTTAGCCAACTCAAAAAAACTGATGTTTGCTCAAGTTTTCTTCATGTCCTCAACAATGTTGTAGTCCAGTGGTGGTAGATTCACTGAGATGTCCAGGGTGGAATGGATGTTTGAGTTGTCTGGCGGAGTGTTTCGCAATTTTCTTCTCATGGATGTACTCTTATCTACCATTGTCTTCCCAAACTTTCTTTGTGTTTTCTACTTTAGGGTGGCCAGGGGATCGACCTTCCTTACCACCAGTTTTATCTTTTCTTACATCTCCCCAAGTGTAGGGGGAGACCCTTTAATTCTAAGATTGTAATGGCTAGTTTGCTTCTAGGGTTGCTTCTCGGTGTTTATTTTCAAGCATTGATAAGTGTTCACCATATGATCAGAGCTTGATGGCTCATCAGGTGCAACCTCTTGATCATTTTTAGTGTCTTTTGGCTACTCCTGCATATTGCTTCCTGCATTGAGTGTATAATTGTAGAAATAATTTCTGACTTGCTTCTAGCCCGAACAAGAATTCTCAGGATTATGTTCTTCGTGGAAAGAACATAACTTAGGATTCATACATTGTTTGAGTTAGAACATAAGATTTTACATAGTTCTGAAGCAAACTAGTCACTACTTGATGAGCTTCTTTGCTATCTCTACCTGGGCGGATGAATGCTTGCAAAAGTGTCTGTTTACCGTTGTTTGAGTTTGGACACTTGAGTGGTCATTCTCTTGATAAGGCAAGTGAGGGTCTCACTATTGGTTTCTTCCTTGTCTCTACCCTTGCTCGCCATTTATTGGGAATTCCTTCTCACATCCTTGGAGTGCTTCGTCGATTTGTCATCCTTGATGACTCCAACTGCTCGTATATCTTTCTCAACAATGATAGCCTCTTCAAAATTTTCCAATAGTGTTGGTCTCACAACTTGCTTGACAAATTGCGCAATGTTGGTTGGCAATGTGGACGTGCAGTAACTAGTGGTGATGGAGTCATGAGGCTTAGTGTCTGTTGGGAACTTGTTCAATATATGTGTAAACCTCTAATTGAAATCTTTCACTTTCTCTTTTCCCTCCATATTGAGGCTTCCCAACTCTTTGAGTAGCATTGTTGGGATCTTGTCATCAGCAAACTTCTCAAGGAATATGCATTTGAATATGACCCAGTTGTGTACAGAGTTTAGCGGAAGGTTGTGATATGAAGAAGTTGCATAACCAACCAAGGTACATGGGTACAATCTACATGTGACATCATCATAACCCACCTCGAGGCTCTGCAGTTGTAGGTAGAAGTTGTCTAGGTGGTCTTCTGCCTTTACCGTGCTATCAGGACCAAACTTGACATTCATTCTCTCCACTCACCTCAAAATCTTATGCAAGACAGCTAGGAGAACCAATGGTCCCTGAGTCATCTAATCAAGATTTGGGTCAGTCATCTATTTTTCTTCTTCATACTCTTCCTCTCCTTTAGAGTTTGATGTTTCTGACTCTCAGTCTGTTGGTTCGCCTCCACCTTTGCCTCATCCACTACCTTCCCCTCCGCCTCCTACACCAAAGTCTGATCCCGAGATCACAAGAGTGCCTTGTTCACCTTGCCAGAGGATTGGAGGTTTCTTTTCATCTTTGATAGCTTCTCCTAGACCTTCAAGTGTGGCAAGGGTTGCTTCTTCCTTTGATGATACAAAAACATTCGTGGGAGTGGCCTTTGGCTTCCTTACTATGTGTAGAAGATGTTGTATGTCTAGGATTAGTCTGACTGCTTTCACGAGCTGGCAAGTGATGGGATGAATGGAGAAAAGGTGTTGATCTGAAGTCTTGTTCTCAACACTGGGAGGTGAGGAGTAACCAATCGCTGAGTCGCGTATAGGTGAGAGAGACTTTGAGTTACTTCCCTGACCAGATGTTTATTGAATGAGTGTGAGGGGAATTTCACCCATGTACAACTGGTTGCCCTCCTTCTAGTGCCAGAAATATTGATAGTGCTAGACCTGCCAACATTCAGGGGATCGCCCCGTTATGAAGTCCCAACTATACCTCACACTATTTGGTGTGGGAGTCCCATCTGGTATGATGGCCTGGTTGCCATTGTCTTAAGGATTTTCCTCAACTCTTTCTTTTCAGCACAGGAGAGTGGTTTGCTTTGTCTTCGAGAAGTGAGGTTCGTGTGCTTGGTGATTGTAAGTCTACTTGTGTCAATGGTTCTTTCACTATGAGGGGAAGAATGTGAAGGTGAGTTCCAGGTTGAAAGGGATCAGTCCCAACTTAGCTAGGAATAGACAACACAAAAGGACATACACAGCTTCTGGCGGAGCAGTCCACTCGGATGTGGAAGTCACAACATACAAGGTAAGATAACACGTATAGCACTCACGAAATAGAATAAACAAGTGCAACGACTATTACAGAAAGGTTCATGTGAAAGGTTTTTCTGATGTCTAGCAGAGCAGCTGACACGTATAGGATAGAATTAACAGCATATAGAACACATTTACATTAATAGATTATGCATTACAACAAATCAATATGTTCAGATGTAGAACATAGGTTAAAGAAACATGCATTACAAGTGTTAAAGGTTGGCCTTACAACAAATACAATACATGTGTGAAAACGTGTTAACCTATTAACAGGATTCTGAATTAAGCGAAAGTGCCATGACACATCGTTACACCATACATCACTAACCCCGTCAACAGCGCGTTGGAGCCACTACTTACTCCTCAAAGAAAATATTACAGACTCTCTTGGCTACATGGGAGGAGCTAAGGTGAAAAGCCTTTTACATATACAAATGAGGGGGCATTTATAGCCAAGGGTGAAATTGACCCTTGTGGTTGTTTGACTACCCTCATGAACATTCAAATTCCATGACGTTTCAACTTACATGACTCTATTTTCCATAAGTGGGTCTCTTGGACTTCCACATTACATCACATTGATTGACAAATAGCCCATAGTGGAGATGTGGGTGACATGACTCATGACCTGACTCGACATGACTTGACATGATGATGCTGGTACACTCATGTTGTTGTTGGATTACATGTCAAGCTACAGTGTTGCTAAGTGATGGATGTCTTCACGGTGTATCATAGCTTCACCTCCACATGGCAAAGTGCGTGGAGTCTTTGATGGTGCTTGGTTCGCTTGATGATGATTTAGCATGTTGTTTCTTGCTTGCATGTTGGAAGGCTTGATAGGCTCATCTATTCACGAATGTGCATGTTCATCGCGTTCATCTACTTCACGAGTTTCGTTTGTTCATCCATTGGTTAACCTGTCCATCTACATGTGCTCCCTTTGTTCATCATGTTCGTTTCCTTGACATGTTTGTTGGTGTCCATGTACCTGCAATCACTCATGACGAGATGACATCAAATCAAAAATCTCCTAGTCTACCATGGCACATGATCATTTAGATGCAGGTGACTGAGACAGGCAGCAAGATTGTGATGCGGGATGATGGCTCTGGGAAACTGTTGATGAAAACTGCGCAAACGTCAGTGAGAGATGGGGACAAACAATCTAAGGTGATAGTGAAGCGCAAATTTTGGGAGGTCTAGTCTAGGCTACAAGAGATCAAGGTATGGATTCTCTATGCATTTTCCAGAAAGAACAGTCTGCGGGGGCTAGATAGCCAGATTTGTGCAATTTTCTAAAGGAACGGGAAAAGCTGCATTAAGGGTCAGCAAGTAGGGATTGCATAGTTTTCTGGGGAAATTCCTAGGAGACTGGCATTCAGAACTATGTAATTCGCAAAGGGAATTACTAGTTGGTTGTTGGGGTCACTAGCAGCCAAAACTGCACAATTCCTAGAGGGAACTAGCAGTCGGCTGCTCAGTCACTGGCAGTAGAAACTGCGTAATTCCTGGAGGGAACAGGTAGTCTGTTGTTAGGAGTTGCTAGCTAGGAAAACTACATTGAGGCTGGGAGGCCGACCTGCTGATCATCTCTACGTAATTTCTAGGTTGAGCTGACCGATGGGTAGCAGAAGGCCTTCTCATGAGCACTGCACAAAATCTGAGATGAAAAGTCGGTCGACTGTCCAGAAGACTAACTGGGAAAACTATGCAATTTCGTGAAGGAGACAGGGATGGGCACTTGGTGTCTATCCATCCTGTCTGCGCAATTTCCTCAGTTAGTTGAGCGAGTGAGGTTAATGGCCTCTGCACAAATTTTGAGGGGAGTCAGTCCTAGGGAGACTATCAGGTCTGACTGTCTGGGTGACCAACATGAGAATTGATTGGATTTCTTGTGGGTGACGCAGCTTGAAAATACTAGCTTGGTGCTTCTACACTCTTTTGGTTGACAGACGATTGAGTCGATGGTAGGGTGATGGTCTGGCTATTAGAAGGGATTCAGGTCATCAAAACCTTCAGCAAAAATGGCTAAGTGTGTTAACAATCGAAAGATGCATAGGTGATCACACAACACACACTCACATGACTTGATGATGAAACGAGCAAACCATCCAAGCACATATGTTCAACAAGACTCACTGACGGTGTAAGAGACAACCGCGAAACTCATGATTTCTCATTCATTGATCGAAACGATGCTTGTGCAATAGTGAATGTGACTCCATGTGTGAGTGTGATAGATGCTTTCATAGCGAATACAACAAGCACATACAAAGCAAAGACTTTAAGCATAACCAAAACATGGTCGCAAGCATGAATTACACATCAGCATGCAGAGACTTAAATGCAATGAACAACAAAGGTGGATGTAAGTACTCATGCAAACTGACAAAGTGAACTCAAGTGTATGCAGTCATCAAGTGAACTCTTCAAGGGAGGCTCTGAAATTGGTGTGGGCCAAAATTTTGGAGGGTGGTTGTAGCCACTACAAAACCTCCATAACATGTGTATTCACCCAATAGTGTGAACATCAAGGTCTTCTTGACATTGGATAATACCTCTCAACATAACCTTCTTAATCACAGATATATCAACTAATTGGACCTCTCCCTCCTATCCTTCCTCCCCTTAAAGCTCTTCCTCCTCATCCTCAATCATCCAATGCATCTAAAGATCAACATTGGTTTGTATGATGTGTGGGAAATCCACAAAATTTGTAAAATATGATGTTAGTGTTAGAAAATTATATATTATAGAGCAATGGAACACATAAAATATTGCAAAAACACAAACACACAAAATGCATAAAACAAGAGAGACACAAATATACATGGTTCACCCAATTTGGGCTATGTCCACAAAGAAATAACTAGTCCTTCCTTTATATTATCTAGCAAAATGAAGAGATACAACCTACAATAGATCTATCGTAATTTCATCTTCTCTCTCAAACGGTCTCCTCTCTCTTTCTCACTCATAATACACATACATACAGCTGCAATAAAATTCCCTCATATAAATCAGGGGATTGTTTTCTAGGGAAGAAAAACCTAAATTAAACATAACTTCTACTGTAGATTTTCTACCTAATAAACGATCCATATTGACTACGAAATTACAATATTTTACAAGGCAATTTTAGATCTATTTTTAGTTTTTGGGGGGGGGGCCTCATAAAATCATCATCACCCCCCCTAACAGTGATTAAACTGGCAGCATTTCCACCCGATTAGGAATAGGGGTTGTTACGCAGTAATTTGTCACCGTTGGTCACCGTCCTTGTTACCCCCGCTGTCACACACTGGAGGATGCATTTACGGACCTGTGACCAGTGACACAACTTGAAAACACTTGCATTAGAGTCTCCTAAGTATGAACTTCAAAATCCCTGAAGACACCCTTTGAAGATTAGCCCTAAAAAATGCCCTTTTTCCATTAGTGCGTGTCCACAGTATATATCCCGCGCCAATGGTTCAGTTCCTCAAAAGAAGGCGCGCCCATGGACGCGCTGTCACAGAACAAAGCCCGCGCCACACAAAATTAGTCATGATTTTTGGCCAACGCGCACTGAAGTGTTTTTTCCTCCATTAACTCATGCAGTTCTCTGGGAAAAATCCCATGGATATGGTCGAGTGTTGTCTTTTTCATCCATGACAACTCAGTCCAAAGGCTATTTTGGGACAATGCCAAATCTTCGGTAGGTGTCCGTATACGATGAATACTTCCACCTCTTCCATCCATGAATGCCTGTCACCCCACATTGAACAGGCTAGTGCCAGTGATAATATCAGAGTGTTGAAGTTTTGAGTAAGCTGAGATTATGCTAGATTGATAGCAAAGAGCTAAAAGAGAGGTTATGCTGCCGGATTGTTGAGAGAGGAAGTGACTTTGCAAGACATGTTTGACTGCTGACCCAGTTGGAGGAGATTTGCAGCGTCAAGCCTTTATTGGTTGTAATTCTTCTCTTTTTCTATTGAATAATGAGCGACTGTTATTATAGTTCCACTCACATGTTCTTCTGATAATATTTGAGTTATATCCTGCTTGACTGATATATAATTGTATGATATTGGATTTTACGCTTGTTTCGGGTTGTTCTTCATTTGTGCAGGTGTCCATGCGTGGAGCGCGAGGATAGTGACCGGCCAAAGCTAAAGGACAGGAGCGACACTTCTCCCACAACAAATAGCGTTGGATCCCAGGTTGGTCTTTCTGATCGACTTTTAAATTATGCAATTAGGAACTTGCGTGTAGCGTGTATGATTATTGCTAGACCGCTGTGGGGCTAGTGGGATCGCCTCTGTCCGCAGAGGGGATTTACCTCCACAACAATTTGGCGACTCCACTGGGGAGTCCGTTGTTGATTATGTTTGTATTGTTTGATTTGTAAATTGTGGACGGAGTCTGAAGAGCGGCCAGGTAGCCTTCGAAACACTTCTGCTATGCGGAAGTGAAGTAGATCAACGCCACTTCAGTGGATCTCCGGTTCAGTTTACAAACTAGACAATCTCAATCTTGCCTTGCATGTCGTTTTCTCTCATTTATTTGTCTGAATAATTTCTTTGATTGGAGTTCTTGCTATCTTTCACTTGCTGGCTCTGTCTAGCTTTTAGAAGCCAAGCCTCAGACCACCCGTCCTGTCTTTTTGCCTGGCAAACTCCGCCAGCGCGGTTTTTCTTTGAACAATCGCGCTACTGGGCACGAGCTGCTTTCAGACAACTCGCGCTACACTCTGTTTAGCGTGAGTTGCAGACTTACAGTCGCACCGCATTGGTTAAGTTTTTTAATAAACTTGTTTGTCAGTCTCTAATACTTGGGTCTGTGTTTTTCTGCTCTTTATATGCCTTCTGGAAGTTTGTTGGATTGATATTTGGCTGGTGATTCTTCCATCCTTCAGTTGTTTGCCTTTATCCATCGATTATACGTCTTGGCCTTTGTGGTTTTTGTGCTATCGAGCCTTCTGTTGGATTGATGAGTTTCAGATCCGGTCTTTTTGTTGATTCATTTCCATATCCTTCTGGTGGTTACATGAGTTTTACATTGCATACTGCAAGTATCTCGCTCTTAGCTTGCTTGTTTTTACCTGATTTCATTACGACTTAGCTTACATAGTTCCTTGAATATCTTGGTTTTTCTTTGCTTTGTTGGGTTATTGCTTATGCTTCAGATCTGGTTATAGATTCTTTGAAATGAATTATCTGATTGCGAAAATCTCTTGAAACACCTTAAGTGCATTGTCATATTATTTTTAAAAGAAAAGAAAAAGATTTTTGCTTTCCGTTGATTACCATGTTATGTTAGTTTTTTGCTTTAAAAATACATAAATAGAGAAAATATTTTTCCTTTCTTGTTGATTAGATGCATTAGAACTGTTTGGCATCGTTTTGTTTGTATGAACCTCTTAACTCTTCTGTAGCTAGATTTCATCCAAACGAAACGAATACAATTCTTGCATGTAGTAGCATTTAGGACATTTCGAGAGATTACATTCGCTAAGACCAGAAACTGAGACTTAATCGAAGATGAACAATAAAATTAATTCAATGAACATAACAACGCATTGAAACTTAATGCTCACATTCTAGAGGTCTAGGCTAGAGACATGTTCCGGCGTCGTTAAGCCTGGTAGTTTATCATTGAGTGGTTGGGTGATTCCTCCACGGTGACACGATAGGTGTCAGTACGGACTGTGCTCCCACGTACCGTCGAGTATAAATTGGGAGACCCCTATAGGCTTGCAACCTTTGATCCATAAGACGCCGAGTCTGCCGCCCTACAAACCGTAATGCACTGAACACATCATTCGGGAAGATTGACTGCAGTACGGGAAGTCCTTGGTGATCTTCTGATCGCTAAGGTGTATAAGCAGTTTTACGGATTTTTTGGCAAACCCTTTTACCTAGATTCCCAGAGTAGTCAGCTTTTGATCCTTTTCAGACTATCTAACAGAAAAGGTGTAAGTGAGCAACTTGTCACTTCGTGCTCATTAAACAATCGAAGGAGACTAGAGTCATCATTTCGTCCTTTTCTCGACTCTTTAAAGATGAAAAGGACAAGTCAAGTGTCTTAAAAATTTATCTGGCCACGATCACATTACCCAGTTAGTTCTTGTATGCGCTAGCTTGAGTAGGATTTCGTCTTAATATGGCAACCTTTCCAGGATTCATCAACCTAAGTTCCCCACCTGATGGGAATGCTGGTCGTTTCCCTTCTCCTGGAAATGCTGGTGCTCTTTATATGGCAACATTAACCCTTCCAGGGTTGACTGTCGGGTTACCAGTTTGGCTATTTTCAAACTCTGTGGTCCCTACTGTGTCGGCTGATACCCCATCAGTCCCTCCACCTGCTCAACATCATGTTGAACCGAAGGTGGACCCCACCCCTTCGACACCTACTTCAACGTCTCCTTCTTTTGCTTCGCCTGGTGAAACTCTCGTTTCGAGTACCCAAGTGGCTAACAAGAAGAAGAAGAAGAAGTCAAACAAGGGAACGGTTACAAAAACAATGGTGACATTATCACGTATTTGCAAACGTCCTCCTTCCGCCCGGGCACTTCTAAAGACGCTCGACGAAGGATTCGTCATCAATCCCAACCATATCGGATCATTGGGGATACTTTGTATCGCCTCGGCGCCGACTCTGTTCTCTGCCGATGTCTTACTCACGAGGAAGCTGAGAGAGTCCTCAATGAATGCCACTCAGGTGCTTGTGGTGGCCATATGTCTGGCTATGCTACTGCTCAGAAAATTCTCCGTGCTGGCTACTTTTGGCCTTCCATTTTCAAAGATTGTATTCTTGCAGTCCGTTCCTGTCACGAGTGCCAAATTTTCCAACGGAAGATGCGGGCACCCGCTGCTCCTTTGCACCCTGTTATTACCGTCGGCCCTTTTGCCAAATGGGGCATTGATTATGGGAAATATTGTTCTCACTCTCTCTAATGAAGAGAAAGCTATTATACAAGAAAAGCAATCTATGCCTAATCTACCTATCGACTCAAATGTCATTTGGAAAATGTTCCTTGACAGAGCATCTTTTAAGGATGGGTTAGGTCCTTGAGTAGTTTTAATCCCCACAAATCATCCAAGTGCAGATTTTCCTTTTAAACTAAGCTTTGAAACTACTAACAACGTAGTTGGATATGAAGCCCTCGTGTTAGGATTAGAAACATCATGCAAACACAATATTCAAAATTTAGCCATATTTGGCGACTCTGAGTTGGTCGTTAAGCAAGAGAACAATAAATGTCAAACAAAAGACCCTCGTTTGCGAGCATATAGAAATTAAGTATGGGACTTGGTCGACAATTTTTTTCTATTATTAATTTTACTACTATTCCTAGGGGAAAGAATAATTTGTTGACGTTCTCGCTGTCATCATTGCCACATTCACCCCTCCTGAAATATAAGATTCTACACCGACCATCGATTCCTGACCATGTCAAACATTGGCAAGTGTTTAAAGACAATCAGAAGATAAAAAAGTTAATTGAATTAATCGGTGAATTTTTAGATCAATGTATAAATGATGATCTCGGTGACAACTAAGTATATATCAATACATCTCACCTTAAGACTAAAACTGGAAAGCATGATATCGTTCAACTGAAAAAACAATTATATTCATAGAGAGCTTACCCCCTTTAGAGAAAAATTTTGATCGCAATAATGTCATTATAAATCCTACTCTTAAAACCCCCAGTTTACAAATAAAGCCATTGAATATCGCCTGTGGGGGGGAGCATGTTGAGAATTCAATATGGAAATGTATATGTTAATTCTCTTAACTTGATAATTATTTGTGTTACCTTTTTACTTATTATCTTTGATATTTCTTATTCCAATGTGAAATACATCAAATAGCTACCAAAAATAGTAAGAACAATGACACTGTATATATGTTGCAAGCCAGGGCCAAAACCACTCCTCTTGAGGGGAAAACATGTAAAATCTCTTCTTTTATTTCAGATCTTTCAATTAATAAATACCGTGACCTAGAATCAAACAAATACCCTCCAAGATCAAGTCTTCCTCGACCTCCTACTGAAATATCTCCGACCTCCTCGTAGATCTGAAATTCTGCTCCCCAATAATTGTTGATGCTTCTCTAGGAGACTTCGATTTCCCTCTAACTGCCTTCCCCTTGACCTCACTTGCTTGACTAGTCCTAGGGCTATTAAGATGCCCTAAGAGACCTTTTCTTACCTTCCTTTCTCTCTTGCTTCCAAAATCGAACCTCAGACTTTCCTAGCGCAAAAACCATAACTTCGTACTTCCAAAAGAATGGAGAGAGACCCAAACACTTCGACTACTTAGTCCTTCAATTCTTCGCACTTCCTTCTTTGAATGCCTTCTTTGCATAAGATATGAGTGAATGAAAAAAATTATCCAAATGGAGGATGAGTTCCTATTATATATAGGCTTCCTAAAGGGTGGACATGGCTCTTCATGTAGGCTAACTTGACAACTCATTCAGCTGACTTGATCTTGGAGGTATTTTGACATTTTCAAGACAATTTTTTTTTTCTTTACAATATACAATGTGCCCATATGGTCTTCCATATATAAAAATGACTCTTATACTTAGGACAAACCCTAGAATCACTCAATGGGTGCTTGACCTATAAAATAAAAGAACTTAAGCATGAAACCCTTGCTTCAAGAATAATAATAATTTATTTTTCATTTTACATTTACAAGAATGCATTTCATACTAGTGAAGACTGAACCCAATTACACATTTTTCAACACTCCCTCTTAACTAGGGAGGTATTCATTAGAGGTACATGGTCATTCTCAATCTGAAGAGATCTCATAAGAAGAGTCGAATTAGTAACCCATCTGTCTAGCATCATAATAACCAACATTGTCACATAACAAGTCATTGACTAACAAATCTATCTGTCCACAAAATTAGAGCACGATGTTTGCGAGACCAATGATGTATAGACACCATCATCATTGTCTCTCCAAGGCACATACCCCACCCGAGTGTTCATAGAGTATGACCTCCCATTGGACTATTCTTACCTTGGGTAGCTAATCCTCAAAGAATATCAGTCCATGACGACTCTTGTCTCGAATGACCTACCACATTCTCAAAGAGTATCAAATGCTAGATGATTACCCAATCCTCCATTCTTTCTTCCCAAGCGAAGACAAAAAATTTGTGTCTATCTCTCCCTCTCAATTAGGGAGGACAAATCCACCAAGCTAAGCTTGTCCCTTAAGTATACAAGCTTCTTATTTGGAAGTGATTTCATCAATATGTCAACCATCTGCTCATTAGTGGAGATATACCGTAACTGCACCACACCATTTTTTACTAGCTCTCGTATATACTGATACTTATTATTGATATGCTTTGTCTTCCCATGAAACATTGGGTCCTCAGATAAACGAATACAACTGGTGTTATCACAACATATCATTGTAGGGTTCATCGGTCGTTCAAACAAGATAACAACTTCCTTAATCAAATTGCTTCCCTGCTAACTTCGCATGTTGCAACATATTAAGCTTCAACACTACTCAAAGCAATGGTATCTTGTTTTATGCTCATCCATGAGACCATAGAGGATCCTAGACTAAAACATCCTCCTGTAGTGCTTCTTCCATCCTATTCACTACCTCCCCAGTCGGAATTTGTATAACCAGTTAATTGAACATCATTCCTTCTATCATATTTCAGGTAATAGTTCATGGTTCCTCGTAGATATCTCATAATATGTTTTGTTGTTATCCAATGAAAATGCTTCAGCTCCACTTGGAATTGACTTAGTACATTTACTACAAAACATATGTCTGATCGAGTATTCACCAAGTACATCAATGAGCCAATCAATTGTGTATACCAGAAGGAATCCACAGGGCTTGATTCAGAACTCCTTAGTCTTTCAAGTTTGTGATAATTACAATGGTCATAGTTGTACAGTCCATCATGTCGAAATTTTTCAGTCTCTCGATCACATACTTTCCTTGACCTAAATAGACTTCATTAGGTTCATGCCAGCGTTCTAGTCCCAAATAGTAATGCATCAACCCAAGATCCTTCACGTCAAACGTTGATGCTAATTTCTTCTTACATTCTTTAATTCGACCTTCTACAACTGTCAAGAGAATATCATCTACATACAAAAAAATATTTATAGGTTCATTGTATACAACCTTAATATAGAGGTTTGAGTAAGCAGAACTTTTTGTGAAGCCTAATCTCTGTAGGTATGCATCCATCCTAGCATACCATGCCCTTGGTGCTTGCTTGAGGCCATATAATGCTTTCTTTAATCTGCAAACATATGCCTTCCTATCTTTGAATTAAAATCCCAAGGATTGTTCTATATAATCTTCTTCATCTATAGTATCATTCAGAAACGCAACCTTGACATCCATTTGGTGGATGTTCCATCCCATCGATGCTACCAGTGAGACTAATGATCAAATATTCGTAGATCTTGTTGTTGGAGCAAATGTTTCTTCATAGTCGATGCCTTCAAGTTGTGAGAACCCTCTAGCCACAAATCTTGGTTTATACTTATTTATACTTCCATCAACTGCATGCTTGATCTTATAGATCCATTTGGAAGTAACCACATATTTGTCTTCGAGCCTAGGTACGATCTCCCAAACTCCATTCTTCATTATAGATCGATATTCTTCATTCATGACATCCTTCCATTCTCAATGTTCTACAACCTCTTCAAAGGTGGATGGTTATGCTTCTATTAAATTTGTCATGTATGCAACATACCCATAATATCTCTTGGGCCTTTTACTTTCTCTAAATGATCCTTGAGTTGCCCCATGATCTTCTGCATCACGTAGTGTAGACTTCAACTAGTTAGGCCTTTTACTTGTCTCTTGAATGACCACAGGTTGAACACGTTCACTAGGTCCTTCTCCTTCATAGTGAGATTATTCTCCTTCCTTGTCAACTTTTTCCTCAAATACAGGAAGTTCTTCGTCATCATAATCTACAGAAAGTTATTTTGATCTCTTAAATGTTATGCTCTCGTCAAATATGACATCACAAACAACTTCAACGTAATGTCCATATTTCATATAGATTCTATAGGCTTTCGATGAGTCACTATACCTAACAAATATGCCCTTCACACCGAAAGGATCCATCTTCTTTCTTCTGTCCTTTGGTATATGAATATACACAGGACATCCAAAGATTCAGAGATGATCTACGATGTCTTTTTCCCAATGAACACTTCTTCCAGAGTTTTTTTATCTTGAGATCTGTGGGGACATCGGTTTTGTATGTAAATCATTGTCTTTTTTGCCTCTCCCCGTAGAAACTTGGGTAGATCTTGATCGTGTAACATTGCTTTTACACTTCCTTCATTGGATATGTTCTTTCTTTCTACAACTCCATTTTGTTTGGGATTGTATGTAACTATCAACTCCCTCTTAATCCCATATTCCTTACAGAATGTTATAATCTCTTTGGATGTATATTCTCCTCCATTATCATATCTTAGTATCTTGATTCTTCTTTCTTTAAGGTTCTCCACTTTAGCTTTGAATTCTTGAAATTTAGTAAATACTTCATCCTTGGTTTTCATTAAGTAAACCCAAGTCTTTCTTGAGTGATCATCTATGATGTGACATAGTAAACATGTACTCCAAGTGATTTTGGAGTCATAGGGCCACACACATTAGAGTGAATGAGATCCAAGATTTCTTTCAACCATGAAACACTACTTCCAAATGGTCTCTTGGTATTTTTGTCGAATGCACATCCTTTGCAGACACCTTCATGATCTTCCTATAGATTTGTTATTCCATCTAATATGGAATTTAGAGTTGGAAGTATTTTGAAATGTAGATGACCAAACCTTCAGTGCCAAAGTTCACATGGACTAATCTCAGTGTGAACTAGGGCATGGTTTATGAGAGACATTAACCTATAGAGTCTTCCTTCTTGGATGCCAATCACTTTTCATTTGTTCTATGCTTAAGCCCTTTTCCCATACAACTACTTTTCCATCAATGAAGGCTACTCTATCTCCTTTATCTTCTAAGCTTGAAATAGAAAGTAGATTTTTGTGAAAACCTGGAACAAACCGAATGTTGTTGAGTGTTGAAATGTGGCAACAACAATATTCCAATTTTAATTTGTCCTTGAATTAAAATTGAGAATTAAAATTCGAATTTAGTCTCACCAGCTCCTTGAAAAATAATTAATTAATTCATCTTGAGTTAATTAGTTGGAGAAATTCAAGCTAGAAGTCTTTCTGAAGTCATACAACAGTTATCCCTTAAATTAAGGAAATTTATCCCTTAATTAATGAGATAAGGATGAGTTATATTTGAGTTGTAATTAGTTAGCTCAATTTACTAAGTTAAGTCCAATTAAATTAGTTCCAAACTGTTTGAGGAACTAATTGTGAGTTCAGTCAGTTAATGCATGCATGCATCCAACTAGTGTACTCCAGATAACTGAAGATTCTCTCATCAGAAACTCATGCATGTCTATTCATAGAAAGACCCAATTGAGCTAACTGTCAAGGACAAGTTACTATCAGTTGCATGAGTTTTCCTATAAAAGAAACTCATCCATGCAGAAGGAATAAGGTTCCTTGGAGGATTGCGCAGTTCTGACAGGGTGTGAGATCAGTGTTCCACTTGGTAACAGGAGGATCACCCAGGAGAAACTGTGCAAGGAAATAGGAGGCTTGGAGGGCAGAGGAGAAGGTTTCTGAGAATCCTTGGGTGCCTGTGAGCATCCAAGAGTATTGTACTAAGAGATGGCTAGTTGTGAGAGCTAAGGCTTTATGTAATCTTGATGTATTTCCAACTTGTATGATAATACAGATAGCGAGGTTTTTAGCTGAGGCTTTCCCCAGATTATTCTTCTATGTTTCATGTGCATTAATTCTTCTTCTAGTTATATGTGTTCCGCTTGATCTTGCTCAAATCTATTAAGCTTTCGCAAGTTTAATTGTAGAAGTAGATCAAAGTATTTTGCTTTAGTTATATTTCATTATCAGGTTAATCTACAGTCATAACTTCTACAAAGAGGACAACATTCAAGGTGCTACAAGCTGGTTATTACTGGCCCACTTTTCACCGGGATGTGAGGAAGTATACTAGTCAGTGTGACTGATGCCAAAGGATGGAGGAACCTACCCCAAGGGATGAAATTCCTTGGCAACCTCAAGTTACTTTCGAGCCATTTCACAAGTGGAGCATGGATTTCATTGGACCCATTGACCCTCCATCCAGGAAAAAACAGTACATCATTATTTGCACTGACTATTTAACCAAGTGGGATAAATCCAAGGCCATCAAAGCAACACAGAGGAGAAAGTGGTTGAGTTCCAAGGGAAAATGTATTTTATAAATTTGGGTACCCTAGAGAACTGATCACTGATCAAGGCAGCCATTTTACATCTCACATGATTGAAAATTTGTTAAGCCAGCACAAGATCAAGCATAGAACATCCACTCCTTACCACCCACAAGCTGGTGGGAAAGTGGAGGTAACCAATAGAACATTGGAGAGCATTCTGACCAAAGTGATTAGCAACAACAGAAAGGACTAGGTAGATAGATTAGTTGAGCCCACCTGGGCCTACAATACCACCTAGAATACCACCACTGGATTCACTCCTTATGAGCTAGTCTATGGGAAGAAGCCCTTGTTGTCCATTGAATTTGAATACACCACCTTAAGAATGGCAGCAAAACTAGATGTAGATCTCACAAGGATGCAACAAGAGAGATTGCTCTAGCTGAATGGGTTAGATGAGTTTAGAATGCAGGCCCTCCTGCACACAGAGGTGACTCAAGTTCAAAGGAATATTTGGCATGACAAGAACATAAAGAAAAAATAGTTCCAAGAAGGTGATTGGGCTTTGTTGTATGATTCCAAATACAAGGATTTTAAAGGAAAGTCAAGGACTAGATGGTTAGGACCTTATGTCATAGAAAAAGGTCATGATAATGGTTTGGTGTAGGTAAGAACCATTGATGCAGAGGATATTCCTTTACTTGTCAATGGGAATAGATTGAAGGTCTAAAATAAGACCTTGTCAAAGCAAGAATTCATCAATGGCATCAGCAAGACATTGATGGTGGTGCAGAAAGTCTCAGCCTCTACCCCATCAAGTCCCTGAAAAAAAAATAAAAATAAAATAAAAAAAAAAAAAAAAAAAAAAAAAAAAGAAAAAAAAAAAAAAAAAAAAAAAAAAAAAAAAAAAAAAAAAAAAAAAAAAAATTTATATATATATATATATATATATATATATAAATAAAATAAATAAATATATAAAATAAAATAAAAAATGGGGAAAAAGAAAAAATAAAAAATAAAATAAAGAGACTCAGGTGAAACCTCCATGAGGCACTTGAATCAAATTGTTGGGTTGAAAACCTCTTGAGTCAGCCCAATGGTGTAGAAAAAATAAAAAGATCCCTGGATGAAAACCTCATTTGAGGCACCCAAAGCAAACAGCTAGGATGAAAAAGTGGGTGCTCGTACTTAGGTAGCCAACACACCATCCCACACAATCACCCATATGAGGAAATAAAACATTGATTTCCATGCAAAGGAAGCATTCGCAATCTCGAGGATTCATCGAAACAAGGTTGTTCTCGGCTCTTGAACTAGTGTCTACAGGAAAGATAGTGAGCATTTTTCAGCGCAGGAGCACCTACAGGAAAACCTACAGGATCCTACAGGAGGAACTACAAGATATAGAGAAATCATCTACAGTATTATCAATGGGCATTTAGAGAGGAAAGATCAAAGGATGGCTTCATTAAATAGTAACCAAGATGTAGGAGCTACACCTTCCCACATTTTCCAATTAAAAAAAATATAGAAAAACCCTCCATTTGGTTAAGGAAATTGCAATCTAGGGGAATTATATTACAGAGTTGTCATTTAAAATCTCTCACCCACTAGAATTTGGAATTATACCCATACAAGCCTCCATAATTACCAAAGGAAAAATGACAGGGGGATTTAATAAGAGGGAACCCATAAACACAGTAAGAATTCATCAGCACCCTCCTGTAGTGGAAATTTTCACAAGGCACAATTGGATGGGTTTATTTGAAAAAATGAGAGGATATGATGATGAGGTGGCCAGAGACTTTGCTCTCTCACTCATACCACTAACTAGGACCCATGCCACTGCTGTGGTGAAAGGTCTCTCAGTAGAAATCACCCCTAAAGTCATAGGCAGAATCACCACACTTGCTTTAGGGTTGCCTTGGAGAAAGGAAGATAAGGGAAATAGCACCCTTGCAAATAAGAAATTATTTTTGGAAGGGGAGGAGGCAATGGACAACAAAAATGGGGTTAGAAGAGAAAGACTTCCATACCCTTGGAATGAAATTAGCTACCACCTCATTAAATATATATCATGTGAAGGGAGATACAATGTGGTGTATGGATACCATTTCAGGCTTCTCCAAGAGTTGAGATTTGGAACAGACACACCTCCTCAAACAAACTAAGCATACCGTACTTTATTCTTCAATTAGTGCTAGATATGAGCATCAAAGCGTAGGAATAAAAACATCAATAGCTAGCCCATCATGGGCTAATCAAACTTATCCTAGAAGATGTCATCAAAAACCTAAGACTCCTTATTAGATGGAAAACTAAATTTCATAGACATATAGGCAGGGGGGGAAATAAAATCTCTTGAATATGAAAAGATCCCCACTGCTAGTGAGAGGGATGAAGAAGAAACAGAGGAGGAAAAAGAGGAAGAAAAGGAGGAGGAAAATGAAGAAGAGATAGAAGAAGCAAAAGAAGAAACAGATGAATAGAGTGAGGAAGAAGAGGAAGAGGATGACAAGGATGAGAAGGAGAATGGAAAAGAGAAAACAAAAGGCAATGAAGAACAAAGGTCCACAGTTCAAGGCAAAGAAGGGGAAGAATCACCAAGGGCATCTCCAGAACCCATTGAGAAAGAGGCAGCAGCTGCTCTCACTGCCCTAAGTACACCTATCAAACAAAAATGGAAGACATAGACAAACCCCATTGTACTTTAGGACAATAAAAATCACAAGAATTAGGCAAGGAAGACGTCAAACACCTACTAAAATTCCTATTGTCATTGAAGACTCACCAAGGCAGCAAGAAAAGGTAGCTCCTGTTGAGAAAAATCAGGGAGAAAGATCATCAGGACAAGCCTCTACCAAATCTCCTATCACTTATGTTAGGAGGCTTATCACCAGGTCTGCCTTATCAAAGGGAAAAGGTCTCCTACAGGAAACACAGATGGACCTACAGGAAGCAGAGGCCATCCTACAAGAAACTCTGCTAAACCTACATGAAACTCAGAAAATGGACCAAGAAGGTATCACTCAGCAAGAAACAAAGAAGGAAGATCCAAAATTGAGGGAACCTAGTCCTCAACCCAAACGTGACTCTTACTACAGGTTCATTGAAGGGGGTAGGGTCATTCCACAAAAATTTTCCATCCCCTTATTCTTTGAGCTTGAAAAAGAAAGGGAAAGAACACATAGGTGGATGAAAATTGCTAAATCTAAAGGAGTGGGGGATATACGCCACATGGAGGAGAAAGTAAAGGAGATGGGTAGAGAATTGAGCAGCATAAGGGACAGAGAGGCAATGATGAAAGCTTAGTTAGAAGAAGATAATGCGTGGCTAAGGGGACAGCTACAAGAAAGAGAAATTCATTTGGCAGCTATGGCCAGTTTATCCCTAGAGGAAATACAGTGTAGGATGTCAGTGAATTCTTATACCTTGTATCTTAAGGAACAGTGGCTACAATTCCAAATTAATACTTTAGTACAGAGAGGCATTATGCCCTTCCAAGACTACAGACAATTCATTGATCTCTATGATCAAAGAACCTTGGAAGATAGAGCAAAAATGTTTGAGTTTTACCTACACAACTTGGCTTTGACAGATTTGAATGTGTGGGACCCAAATTCAAAACTAGGGGACTTGCAATTGAGGGTCTTAGCATCATGGATGAATAATGAGGAGGAAAGAGTTGTAGAGATGAAGAAGGTAATGGCAAGAGAAGAAACAGAACCCCTCATGATAAGAGCTGAGAAATCTAACCCAATGGTTGTCATTAGCACCCACAACCTGATTGTAAATGATCCTAAGCTTGCACCTAGGTACCTTGCTGCCCAAGAGCAAGCAGTCACACACTTTGAAGACATGTTCAGGCTGTTAGGATATGATAGCATGCAATCTTGCCAAAGGAGATGGAACACCTTGCCCTACAGCCTGAAAATCAGAGAATACCATTCTCCTCAGAGAATGAAAGAGGCACTAAACAGAACACCCATGTACAAGCAATATCGAAAAAGACCGAAAGTCAATTGGATTGGCTTGAGACTTATTCCACCACTGCTCTTAGGAATGTTGGAAGGAAGGAAGGAAGAGGAATAAACAAAGTAGTGGGAAGAGATAGAGAGGAAGTCATGATTCTATTCACAGGAAGAAGAAACTACAACAAAAGCATGGGATGCCACGAAGGCCATGGATATAGATTGAGTTGCTCAAAGGATGAGAAACACTTTTAATAGGTGGGTGATGATGAGCCTCATCATTGGGTAACTATATAGACCTTAATACACCTCCAATCTTATTAAAATCAACTCTTCTCATAATTACTTACATATTTTTATTATATTTTGCTTATGAGATGATTAAAAGTGAGATGTTGTGTCCAATGGACTAATGTGCATTGATTGCAGGTTTTTGAGAGAAAATCATGGAAATTTTGGCTAATTAGGGGAAGAAACTCGAATGAGACAAGGAGGAGAGATTGTAGGAGATAGATCCTCCTCATTTAATCCTCACTCATAAGAATATTCCTCCATCAAATCACACTAGCTCGGAGTTGCAAGAAGCCAAGTCATGAAGATCAAAAGGCAACCAAGCTAGTGATAGTTAAAGAGCCAGTTCATCTTGAGTTTGAGTGCCAAGCCTCCCTATATTTAAGGAAGACGTTGGAGACTTCAGTTGTATAAATAAGGAGGCCTAGAGCCTCATTAGGATTCGGATTTTTTATGTAAGAGCACTAAGCATTTTCGAGTTCAAGACTTGTGGAAGACATTGTTATGTAATTTTCTGATATGATAATGAGAATGAGAATTTCCTTGATCCAGCATTGAGTTGACTTAGAGGGCTGAAGCTCTTGGGTTAGGGCCCAACCCTAGCAGCAAAGGCTCCTCTTCTTGTACTTGTATGTTTAGTTGATTTCATAGATTAATGGTTGAATTGGTTTTAGCATTATTTTATTGCAAGTAGTTGTGAATTTGATTAGTTTGCTTCCATTTGTGCATTGCTTTAGTAGTAGCTTAGAAAGATAAAAGAATACCAAAAAGCTTATATAGGAATTTTTGGCCTCACTCCTCCTTTTAGGGACCATGGTTTGAGATAATAACTCCTATGCAGCCCCAAAAAGACAGAATTTTGATTTCTTATGGAATTTAGGGTTTTCTGCTACTTAGGCCAGGATCTTTTTAGTTTTCAAGAATAGGATTTAATTGTCATTTCTGATATCTTCAGCCCTACATTAGATCTCATCAGGGTTTCACATTATTCTGCAAGTTTTTCCATGCATGAAATAGGCAACTAGATAATGAAATTTTGTTTTCTTAGTTGATTGAAAATCTTTCTCATTTGACATGATTCGCGGATAAATGCCAGTGATTGATGCAGTGCAGGAGTTTCAATAGTGCAGGGATATCTCATGACTAGCAACCCCAACCTAGATTCATCCATCCATGATCATTAAAATCCACTAACTCCCTCACCCAATTCATCATTCCATAAGAACAACTTTCCAGGGTTTTTGAGAAAATCCAACCATCTTACAAACTTTGTTTTGAGATCTGAAGAAGTCTCAGTCACTCTCTTGCCTTATTTCTCCCACCATTCACCTTCCCTAAGCCCTATACCACCTTCCAAATCATTCCTATTTCTCTCGACTGGATCCTGTAGGAATACAGGGGATCATGTAGGAGCATTAGGACATTATATCGGAGGCACTAGGACATCCTGTAGGGCAACCTGTAGTGGCTTGTTTTGAGGTCGAAATGTGGAAAAGGCATCTACGAAGATAGGAGAAGACCCCTACTTTCCTGCTAAGCCATCTGACCTTCCATCACCATCTCTAACCCACCTGCCACATCGCCAAGAGTATTTAGCATTCACATTTTCACACAAAAGAAGACAAAAAGGAAAAAGAGTTATTGTGTTCATTTACATGCACAACAGTAGAATGTTTGGTTATTTTAGATTGCATTCCTAGGATAGTAGGATTACACACATGTTAACTTAGCATTCTTTGGGAGAAAATCCTCTTAGTAGTTAGTTAGATGAATGGTGTGTTTGAGCATTTGATTTCAGTCTTTCCTTACTACAATACACAAGATTTTAGTTAGTGCAAATTTTGTCTTTCCTCATTGGTAATCAAGCTTCTTCTGAATCAATAGAAGGCTAGTTTGAGAAACCATAGTGGTCTATCGCCAGCTTAGCAGTTACAAAGGGTGGACCCATCACATCTTCTTGTGTATACAGCACTATCACCTCCAAGTTTGTATGAACCTCGGGTTGATAAAGTAAAGTTGGTAGCCCTAGGAGTTGCAGCATTCTTGATGCAATACTGGTGCTCATCACTTGGGTAGATGTGGGAGGAGGTTGTTACAGAGTGGTACCAGAGCATGATTCACCCCTCAGACTGGATGGGTTGTGTGTTGGTCATGCAGTCATGTCGATTTCATATGTGTTCCTTATGCTTGTAGTTCATGTGCTTGTTTTTTTTTTGCATGGTGTTGATCATGGTTGTAGATATGTTGCCATGTGAAGGTTGATGGTGTTGTTATGGTATGTTTCATCATGAGTGTATGGGTGTATATGCATTTGTTATGACTTCCAGTGTCTATATCTTGTTATACATGCATGATCATGATGAAGGTTGTTGTGCATGAGGTCATTGTATGCAATTTTAGGTCATCATAATGATATTGGTATGCTATCAAGCTAATGTGTTGACTGAGATAGAGTAGCAGATGCAGATCATTAAAGTGAAGTTGCATCATTGGACCTCAAGGAAAGAGCATGTTGTCATACAGGTTTGTATGTTGGGCATGCAGGTATGTAGGTTAAGGGTTGTTGTATGCGTTATATTTATGTGTATGCCTTTCATGTCTATTGATGTTATGGTTACATATATGATAATTCTAGTTGATTAGTGTAGTCATATGTACACGTGTTTGATAGTCATGAATGATAGTAACCTGTTGTTGTATGCATTTCTATTGTTTTTTTAGGTTAGATAACTTGATGACTATTTTATATGTTATATGTTGTCGATGAGTATGTTATAGGTTAACTTCTTGTTGTTATATGATAGTTAGATTGATGATTAGGTTATATGTTGTTGATGAGCATGATATATAACTTGTTGTTGTTATATGTTAGTAATTTGATGATTAGGGTTATTACATTAAGATCTTGATGTGATATGTATCATGCTAAATTGGATTTGCCTATGCAGATAGTTAGGGTTATGACATTCAGATATGATTCGACTTATTTGTGACATTGTGTTGTACTAATCTAGACTAGTCGTACATATGTGATTTGTATGCATGAACAACAAATGTTTATGAACTTATGATGTGAACATGTTAGTTAGTTCATATTATAGATGTCATGATCTTATTTATGTTTGAGTCGGTATGTCATGAAGTTGTATCATGCTATTCTGGATTGATTGTGCAGACAAGATAGCTTCCCCTAAGACAAATTAAGATATGAGCTTGCTTATATCATTTACTTGGTGCTTGAATGTTTGATTATGTTGTCTATCTGGTGTTTGAGTGTTGGTGTCTATTATCTCGTCTAGTTGATTTATTTAGCATGGTATGTTTGCGAGTTGGTTGAATGTTTGATGAATCACATAATATGAGTATGTGTTCAAATGATCTTGTTTTAAGATGATTTTACTAACACATATGTGTTGAGACAGTTGATATGTACTTGAGTGTAGTAGGTGACAGGTGTAGCATTATGTCTAATGACTATGAGTTGACTATGGATTATGATGTGATTATTAGTATTGGTAAAGGTTGATTTCAAATTGATAAATGTGATTGTCTTGATATTTGGAACATGTGGTTGACATGTGTGAACAGTTGCATGGAAACATGCATGGTATTAGCTTGACAAGATAATAGTTGATGTGTTTATATAACTAACAGTTGGTGATGTGACAGTACTTAGTAAGCTTTAGTTGAAACAAGGTAAAAAGGTAAAAGAAAGGAATCAGGAAATAATTCCTTTGGCTATGTTTGGAAACCTTAATTCCAAACGAATGAGTGATTTTCATATTGGAATCCCTCTTAACTTTGATCTCGTCTTAGATTATGTGGATATGTGCTAGATTCATGAACTTGTATTTAACAGGTATATTATCTAGCCTCTAGTTACAGGTGGATCTATCAAGGGAATTGGAGTCCCTTGAGAGATGGCGTGGATGTGTTCAGTTGCAAGAAATGTGCTTGGCACAGAAAGGTAAGGTAACTGGTGTATTCTTATGTTTATTTATGCAATCATGGTTACATGTTTATGGCAGTATGATGCAGGGGATTGCATGGAAAGAGAATGCCATGAAATATTGAAGCAGGCTCAGGTTGAGATTTCCCTTGGAAGCATTGGGAACCATGGGGATTGAGTCATGGTGTATGTTGCTAGTTTGTGCTTTCGGTATTTGTGATTTGGTTGCGTTTGATTGCATATTTTTTATGTCTGATGCAAGGCCTTGCCACTTTGTTTTCAATTTCGTATTGTTATTGATTTTCATAGTTTTCTTCTTGTTTTCTTCTTGGTATTGGCTTTTAAGTTTTGATTCTTGGGAATTTTTTGGGAAAGAGGAAATTTAATGGAGCTCGAGGAGAGTTGTGTGGTACCCAACATGTAATCTAAGACATGGATAAAGATTGGTGCATGAGTAAGCACATCGAAAGGTAAGACTATGACAATCAGCTGGATTGGTTAGGTCCATTGTTGTACATGGACGGTGTCAGTAAAGACATGAGAAAGGTTACCAAAAAAGGTAAATTAAATGGATTTGAGGTGTAGGATTCCTTGGCTAAGATGGGAACTGTGGTTCTCAATGTTGTGCATGCTATGCACAAATAAGGAAGTTCTCTTAACCTAGACATTATGTTATCTGGTAATTATGTTGTGATCATGACTATGTTGATGTTTATATATGTATACATGTATGTATCTATGTATGTTGTTGTCTGACAGGATGATGATTGCCTTATGCTAATGATTGTATATGTATATATGTATCCATGTATCTATGTCACTGTATGACAGGGTCATCAGGGATCATTCTTGTGGAGGAATGATTTCTTACGCAAGTGAAGGGCATGAAGAGGTTCTTGTTTTATGAGGAATCAAGTGGAAGAGTAGTCATGAAAAATATATGAGGTCAATATCGTGTGGTTATGAGTTG
Source organism: Pinus taeda (assembly GCA_000404065.3). NCBI lineage: Eukaryota > Viridiplantae > Streptophyta > Pinopsida > Pinales > Pinaceae > Pinus > Pinus taeda. The sequence continues at coordinate 147,398 of APFE031396481.1, read as the reverse complement.
ATATTATGTGATTATATTATGTCTATGTTATGGGCAAGCTATACCGGGGGATACTTCAACGAAATGAAAGTAGTGTGGTTTGGGACATGCTAGGACAAGCATGGATAAGATACTGGAAGCAAGGTTGCTTGGTTGCTTGGTAGAGACAGTGTAGTTTTGGGATGTGTGGTACTACTGTTGTGCACACGTTGTATATGTTGTACATGTTGCATCTGTGATGATGTGCACATGTAGTGTTGTGCATATATAGTGTGTGTACATGTTGTTTATGCAATGTTGTGTTACAGGATGGTATAGATAGTGATGTGCAAATGTTGCATATGCAGTGCTAGGTATAGATGGTGCTATGTACATGATAGATATGTGGTGTTGTGTGCATACGGTGTTGTTCGCACATTGAATATGCAGTGTTGTATATGTAAGGTGTTATGTACATGTTGTATATGCAGTTCTATGTACATATGGTGTGGTGTGCATGTTGTATATGGTGCTATGTACATATGGTGTTGTGTGCATGATTGTACAAGTGGTACTGTGAGCATATGGTGCCATGTACATGTTGTACATGTGGTGTTGTGTAAATGTCATGCATGTGATTTTGTGTACATGTCGTGTATGTGGTATTGTGTACTCATTGTATAGGTGGTACGATGTACATGTGGCGGTGTGTACACGTTGTGAAGGTGGTGTCATGTACATGTGATGTTGTGCACACATTGGGTAGGTGGTGCTTTGTACAAGTGGTATTGTGTACGTGTTGTACATATGGTACTAGTGTACATGTGGTATTGTGTACGTGTTGTACATATGGTACTAGTGTACATGTGGTATTGTGTGTGTCGTACATGTTGTGTTGCAGGTGTGCAATACTATGTATGTGCATTGTGTAGTCATGGTATCGTGACATGTGTATTTGTTATGTTGTACTTTGTGTATGTATATGCATTTTTTGGTGGTGTACACCAGGTGTAATTGCATGTATTGTGTTGTGTTGTGCACTGGGTGTAGGTGTATGTGTTGTAAGTCAGGTGTAGATGCATGTATTACATGGTGTTTACGTCGTGTGGTTGTATGTTTGTGATTCACACTATGTGTCTGTGCACATGGTTGAGGAGAAGGCATTGGGTGTTTGTTGGGTGTGGAAATTGACCCGGTGTGCACACAGAATAAGGACAAAGATAGAAGCTAAGGATTGACTAAAGGATAAGTATCAATATTTTATTTTAGTTTAATTATGCATGTTATTTATGATTTTGGTCTATGATGATTACATGTGATCTATGATTTTGGTTTATGATGGTTACATGTGAGTTATGATTTTGATCTGAGATGGTTGTGTTTTGAGCTAACCTAATGTGATATATTTATACATGATTATTTGGCCAAAGATGCTAGTTTGACTTGTTGTGACAGGAAGTAAACAAGAGTGCACGTGTACCTTATGACGGACCACCAATGTGGTATGATTTGAAGTTATTCAATTTATTTTATATCTAATGGAAGTTTTGTGCTAAGTACAGGAAGCACGGAAATGACTGGTTGGGTGGTTGAAACTGACTACAAGAATTAGTATTAGCAATGAAAGTAATTGGAACAAGCAGCAGTCTATTAGTAAAGCATTCAGGAGAAGGGCCATTGTGGGACACTGGTACCCAATAGTGTCCATTGATTGCCATGAACATTCTATGATTGATATGATGGTTTGAGGTAAGGATATGCCTTAGTTTTTAGTATCTTCTTATGTGAGGAAGCCTTGCCAAGGGATGGACTGCCCGAGATGGGGGTGCCAGTGAAACTTGGAAGGTGTGTGACTGCACGGAAGGGGGTGATCAGATTTCTCGAGAAATTGTGTAGAAGAGAAGGGAAGGTCGGGGATGGATTTATTTTTTGTCATTATCATTACCAAATGGAATAAAATGCACAATGGGAGTGCACCCTGGAGCAATGGGTCGGTAACTATTCACTGAGAGGACAAGTGGCATAGGATTATAGTGTTGGACATTGGATGCAGATTTGATCGTATAGTGGATTTTGGACTTCCTGGGAAGGAGGTGAATCATGGTACTACTTTTGAGGGTGGAGGTGTGAGCCTTTAGATTCCCTTGTTACAGATGCAAGCATCGTATCCTTTTATTTGTTGGTTGAACAAATGTGCATATGTGTATATGTGTGTATTATTGTAAATATTGTATCGATTTGGATTTATAAGCTCCATATATTGGATGAGTATGTGTTGGTTGAAGCAAATGTGTATGTGTATATGTGGTTATTGTAAATACTATAATGATTTGTGTTATAGAGCTCCGGTGAACAATATGTTTGTCATGTTTTAGCAGATGTTCCTTTTAAATACTGAAACGAACTTTGTTATAAAGCTCCATGAGCAATATGTTTTGTTTTCCACAGTATTGTTGGTTATAGGTGTCATTGAACACTGAGGACGATGTTCCCCCAAGGGGGAGGGTTTTGTAACAGCCCTAGTTAAAAATTCATGTAAAAATATACAAGGTCACGGTTAATGGAACACGTATTCCAAGCTGAATGGTGGGAAAAGCATCATAGTGGGTGTTCATTCGGTTTATTATGTCTAAGGAAATTGGCAACGAAAATGGCCAATGCTTTGAAAATGCATGAGGCATTTATTGGCATTTTATTTATGAAAATAATGGAAATTAGGAGAAAAGGGAGGTGAAAGGTCACAGGTTGCATATGAGGAGGAAATTGAAGGAAAATGATGGAAAATGAATAAAATGGAGGCCTCGTTGATAACAAGGCTTCTAAGGATCAATGGGCAGGCTTGGTTAGTGCAGGCTTGGTCAGTGTAAGCTTATGTCAATTCATTTTTTGAGCTCTCTCATAATTCTCTCTCTCTCACATACTCCTCGATACTTAGAGTTTTCTTGGATCACTCTTCGAGGGTGTGGCATACTTGGAGTTTTGGAGCAAGAAATCAAAGTAAGAGCAGGAAAGTGCAAGAGGACATCGGGATCAATAGCTGCAATGGGTTTTGCTTGCAAGTACTAAGTTGCATGTATGTTTCCCTCACTAGTTTTGGAATGCATGGAATAGGCATGTGGTTTAATGGTTATGATATGTTATTGGCATGGAGGATGGCTAGGATTGATAATGGATTGCCTAGCCTTGCCATTTCCTAGATAGCCATGGAGATTGCGGATTTATTTTCATTGTTTTTTTTTGTTGGTTCTCATGTTTCCTTAGCTTGGGTTGAGTTACTAGTCCTAGAGCCTTGGTTGGAAAAATGATTTAGATCCCTATAATAGCTTGGGTTGAGTTACTAGTCTCGTAGCCTTGGTTGGACAAATGCTCTGGAGCCCGGTAAAAGTTGTGGGTTGAGTTACTAGTCCTGGAGCCTTGGTTGGAAAAACACTCTGGAGCCCTGGAAGGCTTGGATAGAGACCGATCTAATGATGGTTTTGTGATGTCCAACCATGAGGTGGAGTCATTGTTTGATGAGTTGAGGTGGATGGACGTTGGAAGCCCTGGATGGTTTTTATTGATGTGTTCTATTAGATCCCACATTCATGCTTGGAATATGGCACGAGGGTGAATGGATGAAGAGAGATTTGGCTTAACCATTCTACAGTCAGGTGGAACATTGAAGTCCAATCTTGGGTTTTGATTTTTCATCATCAATATGAGGTTATTTCTCATGGTATTTTTGTGAGTATTATACTAGTTTATATGTGGATTCTATGGCTATTGTATCCTTGGAATTTTTGTTGTTATTATGCTTGTTATGAATATATATTATGATAATGCCTATGTATGGCTCCCATCATGTTTTTACTTGTATATGAATGAACAATGTATCTATGGCCTAATGGATTTAATTGTAGCTAAAGTGACAAGGAAACAATGTCTCATAAAGAATCTCAGATAAGTGTGAGACCCCTATGCTCAGATCTGTTATTTACATGTGTAGATTACATATTCGTGATATGTTTGACAAAATGCCTGTCATGGCTAGTACGGGTCCATTCAAGGTCTTATTCAAGTAGATGCATTCATATTGTTATTCCATGTTATCTTATCATTCTTAAGGTGTCATTCAATTTTGGGCAGTGACCTGAGCTTTGGGCCTGAAAATGTTGCTTAAATCTCGGGGACGTTGACACATAACTAAGTAAAATAGTCCCTGGACACTGGCTTGCAGGCCTATGAGAGCATCCAGGGGTCCCTAGACGTTGTCATGTCCATAGCATGAGAGCATTCATTGGTCAAGTGGTTCAAAATTTCAGTGGGACCCAGGGGCTAGTTGGCAAAAAGGTTTGGTTGGTTCCTGAGGATCCTAATGCTAATGTGTTGGGTTGTGTTATATTCTTTCCATGACAAGATCCCCTAGTTAAATAGGGGGGTTAGAGGGGGGATGTATCCCCCTCTTCATTGCACCAATGCACAGCATGGGGGTCAAAGGGGGGGTGAAATCCCCCCCTGTACAGGGGGTTTGAGGGGGGCGGTTAGCCCCCCTCTACGGGATCCAAGGCAGTGCCCTGGAAAAAAACAATTGGACCACATATTTGGTGGGCAGACCTACCTATGATTTTGTACATGGTTTTGGGCACGATGGTTTTCAATCCATGGGATTTTGTAGATCCGGTCAAGGGAACTACGATTATGTTCTAATCCAAGGTTAATGGATTGGGGTTTATGGATGCTTCGACATGTATATATTGTAACATTGAAAGGAACATAATGAAAAATAAATCTGGTAGTACCGGTTTGGGATCCAGGGGAAAATATCTGTGTATATTTGTTTTATGTGTTATGCTCTCGCCATTGTTTATTTTTTGTTTTTTAGAATTCGTATGCATGTAATTTTTGTACGGGGTTAAAACCTACTTGATGTTGAATATATATATGGTGTGTTTCCATCGGTTCCACTTCTTTAACGTAACTTAGGAGGTTGAATCATATCATAGTGGCCTCTCGTCGCATGTTTACCCTAGTTGGTCGGTTGCTTGGGTAAATGTGGGAGGAGGGTGTTACAGCAGTTCCAATATTCTAGGCACACTTTGAACCTCAATTTACATTGTATGGTCTATCAAGGGTTTTTACGCAATTGTTAACTTGTTGGCCTCTAGTAACTGCCACAATAGCTTCTATTGTTTCTGTGCATATTGTTGATCCTATTGCACCTTTCCCAATCCCTCTTTTGTCTTCTTATCCACTTACTTGGAAATCTCTCAATGTCATCTTCAAATAGCGAGGTAGCCTGAGTGGTGGTTATGCATGTTTCTTTTTTCTTCTTCCTAGCATGGGGCGTACCTTCTTTTATGCATTCATTCTGAGTTATTTTTTTGCCTGCTTGCATGGTATCTTCAACTTCCTCTGACTTTGTCTCCTCATATTGTGTCTTGGACTACTCATTTTCTGGCTCTTTATAATTTTCCTATGCTTGGGAAGTATGTATTGTTCCTCCCTATTGTTTTTCTTCTTACTGTGATGTTTCTCCCTGACTTTGGCTACTTTCTAAATTCTCCACTTCAGGTTCTCCTTTCTCATACTCCCTCCAAATAGGCTCGCATGAATCAATATGTGCCATAACATCTTCGGAAGTAAATCTAAAAGGAAATTTGTCTGTTTGATAATTGGGGTCCTTCTTGGCATGAATGTATAAAAAATGGGGATCTAACTTAAAGGACGTGATCCTCTTATACTTGGAAACAACTTCTGCTAGAATGTGGTGTGTCTTCTTTATCGTTATCCTGACCATTTACCTATAAATATAAAAGGTGATGTTGATGTCTATTTTATGGTGGTAAATTATGATCGCCCATAAATGTTGAAACTGTGTAGCTACAATAGGTGTGTTGGTGTCTTCCACTAGTTTTATATCTTCTCACGTCTCCTATTCAATGAATGCAAACAAGATGAATATGGGGAACAAATTTTCAGGAAATTTTTAATAGAACTTCCCTCAACTTCAGGGTTTCTAGTAGTTTTTATATCATAGATGGGAGGTAGGTCATATACTGGAATCTCTTCTGAAATGTCCCATTCTAATGCAACAAGCTCTATACACGCCTATTTATATGTTGTCTTATTTTTTATTAGATTTAACTTCGGTGGAGGATCTGTAAATTCCCTTACCCACTACTTATTAGTTTGCTTCACAGCATCCATCCCAGTATTTGCTCCTCCATGCATAACTACACCCACACATGACTAGTATTTACGCAGTTCCACAATGGTCTTCTAGATGTTCTATCCCTTCTTCTCTTGCCAGATTTCAATCAGTTGTGGAAATTCTTTTTTTGCATGCCCATGTGCTCGAAAATAGGTGCAGGTTGAGCAAGGATTGGGATATTCTCTTGCAAGATGCCCTATATGTCCACAATTATAGGACATAGTTGGTCCTTTGCCCCTTCCAAATGCTCCTCTTCGTCGGCCTAGTCCTCCAGATCCTCTACCCAACATTCCTTGAACTCTTCCCTGCTTATTATATGGTCCAAACTAGTTATAACTCTTCACAGGTCCTCTCCCTTCTTGCACTCAATAAGGATCCATAGTGCAATCCCTCATCAAATCCAATGTGCGACAACGATGAACATGATGTCTAAATGACTTGTATAAATCACAAAACAAGGTCCTCGCAAAAGTCTCATATTTTTGCATCATAGGGAAATTTAGGGGTGAATATTCCTATACCCTGCAAACTTCACACTGTAACCCCCTTCCTTGCGCTACTTACCATGTAGTTTGTCAGCATAGGACACTCATTCCTATGGTGTCCCTCCTTCCTACATATCATTCACCATACTTCCCCATTCTTTTATTTTCCCTTGGTAAAGTATTGTAACTAAAATGTCAACACAACTAGCTATGAATGAACCTGAGCCATGTTAGTACTATTTCCACTCATTGTTGGAGATGCCTCCAATTTCAACGCAATCTCCAAGGCTTCCAATTATGATGCAATTTTATGTTGGTTCAATGGTACTCAAATATGAGGGAGTAGTCCAACAAGGAACCACTCCTTGTGTTGCACATCCGAAATCTCAAATGCCAATCTACCCAACAATACCTTAAACCTTAGATCATATTCACAAACAACTTCATTTTGGCCCAGTTTAATTTTCTTCAATTCTATAATGCATCATAGCTTAGACTTTTATTTCCGAAAATATTTTAGTAATGCTTGCTTTATATCTGGAAAATTTCTTTGTTTTCTAGCCAGGGTGGTACTATTCTACTTCATATATCATGTCAATGTGTGGTCTCTAAAGGTAGTTTCCAATTGCACAATCTTAGTGGGTTCATATTGGACTTGATTTGTGGTCCATACTGCTTCACATACAAACAAATGAAAGATAGGATCTTCAATCCCAAAACCATGAAACACACACAATGTTGAAGTAGAATATGCCATTTTATTCTACGCACTAGTCCCCGATAGAGAATTTCTAGGTATATTTGTTATTTAATGTAGCACACTCTAAGAAATGTTATTTAATGGAGAGTTCTTTGACACAATTCCCTTCAGCTTACCAGATTCACTAGTATTGTTATTATGGATGCTCCTACTTTATTTACTGAACAGGGTATGTACCTTTTTTTATCACTGGTAGTAAACTACCTCTTTCTTTGTAACAATGTGCTAGACTTTGGAGCTTCTACCAATGTGATGTGTTTAGTAGTCATGAATCAACTAGGTGTAAATATTGCAAGGCCTTATCAAAATGTATGTGGAATTGATTCATGAGAAATCCATGGTTTGGTCTTTGTGAAAATTCCTTGATCGCAATTACTAGAAATTTATCTTCTAACTATTCTCTAGTTTATTTGTCATTATAGCAAACATTAGAGAAATTTTGAGGTAAAAAATGGGCCTCAAAACAAAAATGTACAACAAAAATAAATTTTATAAGAACCAATAGGATTCAATGTGATGATGTCAACCATGTGGGATGATTCACCATTTTTGGAGTAAAAAGGTAAAAATAAAAAAATAAAAATTACATTTTCAACTTATCTCCCTACAATTTTACTCAAATTTTGAACGATAACAGTTTTTGGATGCACAGTGTAATTTTGCATCCAAGGAGTACCCATGTTGCATACTTTTGATGGACCCTACTACAAGATAAATGTAAAATACATGAAAAATGGGATCGCAATCATGTATTTTACATTTTTCTTGTAGTAGGGTCCATCAAAAGTATGCAACATGGGCACTCCTTAGATGAAAAATTAAATTTCACATCCAGTGAGTGCTCCCGCACGAAATTTAAGTAAAATAATAGGGAGATACATTGAGAATACAAGTTGAAAAAGTATTGTATTTTTCCCTCCAAAACTTAATGAGGTAATATAGTCTTATTTTATTATTTCCACTATTATTTTATGATATTCCTTAGGAGTCCCATTTTATACCTCAAAATTTCTCCAATGTATCGATAACCTCACAATTTCAATCTTCACCAAAAATAAAATATGTTGTTGAAAATAATCTGAAATCTAAGAAAATAATGCACACACACAATAAAATCGACACAATAATTTTTGGACTAACGTCCCCAGAAAAAACCATGAAGGTAAAATCGATGCAACGGCTGAGGATTTATTTTATTATTCAGAGAATTCAAAAGATTACAATTGGGTGCCTAAAATAGCCAACCCCTCCTGAGAAAAATACTAGAAAAAATCTCTAAGGGAAATTTTCCCTCTCCCCAAGCAATTCGGCCTCTTTCTGGTCACTTGAACCAACTCCCTAAAAACCCATGCGCAAGCTCTACGCAATGCTTGCGTAGCCTATTATTCTCACTGCTCGGAACTACTTCAAATTGCCTCACACTGGCTTTCTTTGCCACTGGAATGGATTCACTTGGCCTTTGGAATTTTTTCCCAACCTCAAGCAACTGAATCGACCTCCTTCTCAATTGAATTGAACTGCCTTAATGGAGGCTCTACGCAGGCCTTGCACAACCTCTCTGGGAAATAGATGTTGCCTCCCACACTCCAGTAATACCTCTGAAAATGTTGGAAGTATCACTAGAATACTCCTCCTGAATTATTTGTTTCCCCTCAATCATTGATGCTCCTCCACTCACTTAGATTCTTCCCTCACTGAGTCACTGTGTACTAGGAAACTCGCACTGTCTGGATAATTTCTCCCTCACTTGTGCCTCTCCTCATCCCATCTGTCTATTCTTATAATCTCTCGTTGGAGGTTCAACAACCATGATTAGATCCTCATCAACATCTAAGATCATCTTAGAATTGATCCATGTGAGTCTCTAGAGCCTCCTCAATCATACACAATTAATCCCCTTTAATTAATCGATTTCCCTAAGTTAGACTTAGGGATTTTTAATTATCGATCAATTAATTTAATTGAGTGGTCTCTAGGTGTTTTCTCCCTACACCTTTTCTGTGTTTTAGAAATCTCATGTTCCTTAGTCTCTTAGACACAAATCGAGACTAGAACACTTGTCTAATGCTACAAAAACTAACAATTTCATTAAGGATTTGATGGTTGGGTTAATTGCATGCCTAGATATATCCATTGTAATGGATGTTGTGATCATAGATGTACTTGATGCTTGGGGTATGTTATTGTCTAGAAAGTGGGCTACAAACCTGGGAGGTAGCCTTCAAATAAATTTTTCTTATGAAACCATTCCAACTCCTAAAGGAACCTATTTTACTCTTTATAGGGAATCAGTTGTAAAATATCAAGAAGAAAACCCCCAAGATCCTAGAAATGAGGTAATGAATATTGATGAAGAGGTTAGTAACTTTTATGTCTCTTCAAACTTAGTCGTGTTAATAAATGAATAAGCTAATAGAAAGTTGTGCAAAGTTATCAACCTAACACTAATCTTTGACCTTTATCAAGATTTTATTGATTTCCCCTGTTCATCTAACAAAATTATTGATGATATATATTCACTAGAAAAAAAATGAAAGTAATGAGCAAAGGCTAGTGCATCCGTAAGAAGCTACCTTTCGAATGATAGAATGCCATCGCGAAGAAGCAAGTTTGTAACCAAGGATAGTTAGTGATTCATGAATGTGACCTTAACATTAAGATAAATAAGAACATCAAAAAACATGGCTTAGTCGGGATGCTAACTGTAGGAGGTGAAAATGTTTTTAAATTAAGTAGAACTTTTAAAAATGGAGATCTAGAACTCATGTGGAACCGAAAAAGGTAAATTCCAAGTATGTATCAGAAGTCTAATTGTTTGTGGCTTGGCCCTTGTAAAATTGATAATAAGGCTAAAAATAACTCTTTCTACCTAACTACTTAAAGTATAATTTCTTATTATGTTAGTTATCTAAAACCGTAATTGTATCCATCTTTCAAGCCCTCTTTTACTCATTTGTTAATTGTTTCTAAGGCTGAAATTATAGTTGTTAAAATAACTTGTGAGCCATTGTAATTTATCATTTTTCTCTCAAGTTTTGGAATAGCCATTACCTTTTATTTTTATTTTGTTGTGTTTTGGGACCCTCTCATACTAAATATTGAGTTGATAAGACTTCTAAAGTATCTATTGAGTTGGTAAGACTTCTAAAGTATCCCAGATCCTCATCCATTCAAATTTGGAAATTGTCTTGAACAACCATATTGTCTTTACCTTGATTATTGTATTCAATTAGTGGTAGATTGAGTTGTTATATAGGTGTACTTAGATTTGATTTTTTCTTGTCTTAGGAACCTAACAGGCTGTTAGGAAAGTCTCCCTTTTTTCTAATATATCCTTCACTAAAATGAAGGAAATTATTGCCTACATGACAATGGTGACACTTTTATGTTTATTTAGGCTTAATTCCTTGTGAAGACTTTACACTAAGGTGCTAGATTTTTTTGATAACCTGACATGGTCAAGACTAAGATTAGATCCTGGGAAAGGATTACAAGACCTGATTACATGTTCTTACAAGACCCTATTGCATGATCTAACATATTCCCTAAAAAAAATTAGAGAAAAAAGAAAGAAAGAAAAAACAGCAGCCTTTAACTTATTCAGGGTTCACATTTTAAAACCAAAATCTTCATTATTTTCAAAGAAGATAAGTATAAACAACTCTTTTATCTCAAGTAACAATTTGACCGAGTTGATGCCAATGAGCTTGTTTCCCTGGAACCTGTAAATGATATAGCAAGGGCATATGTGAGAGAAAAGGTAGTAGTAGAGAACGGAAAGCCAACAGCATCTGAGTAAGCAGAGGTATAAAAGGCGGAGGCACCACCAATTCCAAAGCTGGTCTTGGGAGCATAGACACTGACGTAATTCCATGACGCCACCAATCATGGGCTTATACCTTCGCTTTCCTACCCGTATAAACGATGATCCAACATAAGGATGCGATGCTCACTGCTAGAACCATGAAAATGAATTACAATTCATGGGGAAGTGGTAAAGAAAGATTCCTCATAAACATAGGGCCTTAGTTGGCCTTCTTCAGAGTTATATTTGGCTTTCACTTTTATTTATTACTTTTTGAATAGTTTTTCTACCATGTTATCAAGTATATAATAACCCTTCATATTAAATTATTTTATTTAGACTTAATGGCCTATCACATCATACTTAAATTTAACTTACAACCAGTACAACCATATAAATTAAATGGCTAGTAAACACGGATAGTATGTCAAGTTAGCGGCCGAATGTATGATGCATTTAATTCTACTTTCATTGAGCCTCTCATACCCAAATATGATTCCCCTTAGTCCTTCAATGAAGTTTGGCCCATCTCTCTCTGCAATTGCATATATAAGATCATTTCCAATCGCCTTAAACATATCTTATCTGAACATATCTCTCCAAAATAATTTGCTTTCTTTAACCACCGGAAAATTCACGAAGTAATGGGTATTTCACAGGAGGTCCTTCACTTCATCAAGACCAAGAGGCTAAAAGGTATGATACTCAAGATCAATTTGGAAAATGCTTTTGATCATAACAGAATGCTATTGACTCATTCGGGCTTTCCCTTAGGCCTCATACAATGGATCATGTGTTGTATTACCAATGTTTCATTTAGTATACTTATCAATGGATTTGCCTCATCTCTCTGTCATGTTGAACGAGGCCTCAGACACGGTTGTCCACTCTCACCACTACTCTTCTTGCTGGTCATGGAAGGATTGAGTCGATACATATCCAAGGATAAGAGACAAGGAAGACTACAGGGAATAAAGATCACCAACAGTTGCATCCTTACCCATCTCCTCTTCGTTGATGATGTTCTCATATTTCTCAATGGATCGATTGGAGACGCTACAGCTTTTTCCACTATCCTCATATATTTCTGTTTTTCCACGGGCATGGAATGCAATCAACTTTGAATACTGTTGGTTGCTCTCAAAATGAAATACATACAATACAACAACAATTTCCTATTATTATCCTCCCTTTTGATGATGGACTTAAATACTTGGGATTTAGACTCAAGCCTATAAAGTATAAGATAGATGATTGGGATTTCTTTGTGGCAAAAATCGAAAGGTGACTGAATATCTGGCATCACAAATGGCTCTCCAGGTTAGGACGATTCACTCTCACCAAATCTGTTTTGGAGGCTACTTTGGTGTATTGGATGTCTTTGGCTTGGATTCCAAGGGGCATATTGCACAGAATACAACATTTGTGTTGTAGATTCTTATGGATAGGGAAACAAGAAGGCCATACATTTTCTTGGGTTAGATGGGATAACATTGCACTTCCAAAGAAATGGGGTGGATGGGGCATGAAAAATTTAGACACCTTTTCAAAAGCCTTAGCAGTAAAAATGGGATGGAATGTTATCACTTCTAAGAATCTATGGTCTGAGGTGGTTATTCAGAAGTACATTTCCTCGCTTCATACTCTTGATTGGATCAGGCAACCAATTTGGATCAAAATAAATATATCCACGATTTGGAGAGCGGTACTTAACTCTTTATCATTCATCCGAGATGGATTAACCTGGAGGATTGGTAATGGAAACCTGTTATGTATTGGCTTGGATCCTTGGTTTGGATGTGGGAACACTTTTCAGCTCCCACAAGAGCTCCTACACTTCCTCTCGAATGCAAGTATTACTAGACTTTCTCATATAGCTGATCTGGACAATTCCACTATCTTTTATCAAGCTTGGAAACCTGCAGACCTGTTCGGCATACCTCCTAATTGGCTCAATGTTTGGCAGACCTACCTTAGTGCTCTCACAAAATCACATGTCTGGATCACCGAGGGAGAGGATGAGCTCATTTGGGCACACTCGCAGCATGGTACTTATTCCCTAAAGGAAGGATACCCACTCATCTACTATGATCACAAACCCCATGTTTCTGATTGGTGGTGGCATGCTCTCTGGAAATTGAAGGCGCCTCCCAGAACTAAACTATTTATGTGGTGTATACTCTGCAACAAAGCACCCACATGGGACAATTTATATAGGTGATCATATCATGGACCAACCTCATGTATACTCTATAAACAGGCATTGGAATCTATTGAACATTTATTTCTTTCATGCCCTATAACTATAGCATTTTGCCATGATGTACTTACAAATATACACCTTCACTATAGATGGCAAGGAGCTAATATATTAGAGGCATGGTAATTGTGGTGGACTGCAGAACACTCTCCTAGGATTAGGAACCTCCCTCTCCTGATTTGCTGGTGTATTTGGTTACAGAGAAATAAAATTATCTTTTATGGTACTACCCCATGTTGGCCACATGCTATAGCACATCTCATCTCTATTTATCACACCATTCTGGAGGAAGACCACCCTCACACAGCCCGCAATATAAATGTTGAGATTATCGACAGGCAACCACAGGCATACTTTGACAGTTTTGCATATTCCAACAAGTTCACTATCTTATCTTTGCCCACTTCAAAATCTTCAAGCTATATTTCGCTGGCTCAAACCCTCATCACAGCCAAATCGACTTTGTATTCGTTGGCTTGAGCCAATCTCGATTTCATAACGACTCTAAGGTAAGCCCAGAGGCTACTAACATAGCGTAGTAAAAGCTCAATCCAATGGTTGGGTTGACAATGTTAGAAGGCCTTTCAAGGGTCCATCGATTAGGTAAAGGTTCCCTTGCATAGCTAGATTCCATACATAAGTATTGGGTCTGAGCAAGCAAGTCCTATTTCAAAACCAATATCACACTCAAGGCTCTGTAAGCCTACACTTTCTTATTGAAAAACCATAGAAACATAGGACCTAAACTCTGAGGCGTTGCAAACCCCATCTAAACGTAAAGGGACTCAAAAATATAAACTTCTAAATTCCCCAACCTCAATCATATGCAGAGTTGTAATAAGGCTTGTTTGCATGTTCAGTCCATTGCTAAATTCATGCATAAATGGACTATATAGATATCCAACAACCAGATTGGTATTTGACCCCTTCAATACAGTAAATCCTCATTCTTTAACCTTGTCCTCAGTTTTCAGAACTAATTTGTCAAACCATAATTGTGGAGGAATTCCAAGAATAGACCTGCAGCCATTAATACATACTTGGATAGCCTCTTTCCTTCCGTATATGGAGCCTGAGGGGCATAATGATTTCCAACTTTACTCCTTTCAATCCATAAATCCAAATTAATAAAAATATGGTCCTAAAAGAGGAAATTTCCAAGAATCTTGAATGGATTTTAAAGCAATTGTTTTGGCCAATCAGGGAAGACAATTCAAAGAGGAGTGGATTCAAGTCATTCCAATCAGCTTCACTCAGTTGATTGTACTTCCCTTAAGGTTTCAACCCCAATTATGAGGCTTCAAACTTGATATTGATAACAAAGAGGTTGATAGCCAAGGCTATCATTTCAGCTTTTCTTTTCAGGGAATATGAGATACTCAGCACAAAATTTTCAATCTTGTTAAGTACTCTTCGAAGACCAAAATCACTTAAAATCTTCTAAATGGATTGCAATCACCCACCACTATCCTTTGAGCACTAGTTAAGGCAGTGCTCCCAAATTTAGTAAGAGGTTGTAATTATGGCTTATAGAAGGCCTGCAATTTATTTAAGGATCGAAGCCTCAAAGCTCTCATTTTTTCCAGGGGCACATAAGGCTTGTTAGAAGGCTTTCATAAACTAGACTCCACCATAAGTTCAAGACCTGAAAAGGCATATTTCAAGGTCAAAAGGAATACATTCAATGTCGTTCCATCCTGCTCCCAACTAATTAAATTTCCAAGAATAGAGGTCTGAGTTCAAGTTTACAACTCTCCCTCATACAAGGATAAGGCCTTATTATGATTATAAGCCTATCTAGAATTGGGTGACAAATCATGTGTTAGGGTTGCACATATATAGAGAGAAAGACAGGGCCTGCAACTACGCCTAAAAGGGATACATACAAGGCCATTAAGGCCTGCACACATTTAGTTACAAGAACCATAACTAAGGTCTATCTCCAACGCCCTAGGAAGTAGCCCAAGGCTCTAAAATCCTATAACAAACTTAAATGTGAAGGCCTGAGCTTGAAGCCCAATCTCCAGCGTTGAGAATGGATCTTGTAAGGCTATAAGGTTGAGGTAGAATACAAAAGGCTTCCCCAGGTTTCTACATGCAGCCTTTAGCCTCAACAAGAAGCCGAAATCTTGGCCATCAATTGAAGAGCGCTAAGAGTCTAGGCTAGCATTCTCAAGCAAACTTTCAAGACAATAGGACAACCAACCCTTGTACAAGCCTATCTAAGGCTCCCATATGTGTCCATTGGTTTCTTAACCACTAGTCAAAGACTGGTTGAGGGTCTGATCGCCAACCAGCATTCATGTTAGTTCATCTAGAATGAAGGCCAATGGTCCTGTCCTCTCAATTGAGACAATCCTGCCACTAGTATATGTTGTGGCTAAACCATCAAGTATGCCATGTAGACGAGTTAAACAATTACCCAATAACATCATCATGATTCATGATCATTTTATCATCACATCCAACCATACAATTGCAAGCTAGTAATCATTCAATTTGTAAACACCATTCATTTTTACAAATAATAAACATATTAAAGCAAGAGAAAACACTTGTTTAAATAAGTAGATCCCTGCAATGTTAAGAATTAACATGAGCGGGACAAGACAAGAAAAATGGCAGAAAATCATTAATGTTGTTCTCATACTGATTGTATTGATCCCAAGATATGAATTTATAAAACATCAATTTGATCTTCAAGATTTTCTAGATCTAGATCTTGTTAAATTTTCTTAGGGTTATATTGTTCTTTGCTTTAGATAATTACATTTCTCAAATTTCTTATTAAATTCATCCCACAACATCATATCATTATTTAGTTTTACAACATTATTCAGCAGCATATGCAATTATATAGAACGAATAGCATCATCATCAATGCAGAGGAACATAAAGGAACAATAGAATAAAAGCATTCACACATAGAGACACCAGGATTGGTTGGAGACTAGGGCAAAACCCACTATGGGGAAACCCTTTCAAATTCTTCTTCTTATTAGATTGTCATTGAATGATTCAACAAAAGAGAGTACAATGATCCATATCTCCAACAGTAATCCTATCCAATAAAATCAACTAAACAACATCCATGAGATGAACCCAACAATGCTAATAATCAAAACCTTGATTCAGAAGCCTTTGGTCAACCATCATTGTTTGTGGTCAACTATAAAACTCAAACCCTAGCTCCCAACCACGGGTGGAGAGTGATGTTCGTGCAGCTGAAACCCTCCAACCGCCCGCATGTGCTTGTATGCATGTGGTTGTGCCTGAAATTTGCTTGAAGCATGCTTGTGGCTGGAAACCAAAACACTAAACACACGTGCGAGCTTCAGACCATGCAATCTCGAAACTATACGAACCAATTTTCGTGACCCAACGTCAAACCCGTGCGAGCCAAACCCAAAGAAAGAAGAATGATTATGATGATGATAAACAAATGAGGGTCACTTGACTTGAATTTATAGCCATCCATGGGTGTCCAATTTCTCTTTTGGGCCGACCTCAACTTTCGAGTATGTTATCACAAAATCAGTACTGATGGCTGCTAATCAGTTAGACTCTATGTAACTATTTCAGACCAGATTCTTGGCTAAGGATTAGCCTCCCTAACCTGAGAGGGCTCTCTCAAAATAAACTATTGATTTATCTTTAAACACTAAGAGGGCTAACTCTTGTAATGAGAACTTAAA
>APFE031396481.1:119147-129621 GCA_000404065.3 Pinus taeda | reverse complement strand
CTACTACCAGACCAGACATTTTGTTTGTTGTTGGAAGCCTCTCCAGGTTTATGCAAAAGCCTTGTGAGGGACATCGGTTTGCTACAAAAAGAGTTCTAAAGTACTTGAAGGGAACTCAAGACTTTGGACTCAAGTATACACAAGTGGGCGACTTCAGCTTAATTGGATACTCTGATTCAAACTTCGATGGAGACAAAGAAACTGGGGTATCTACTTCTGGTTATGCTATGAGTCTTGCATCAGGGGCTGTCTCCTGGAGATCACGCAAACAATCAGTTCCAGCAGATTCCACAACAGAGGCAGAATATCTGGCAGCAGCTGACGCAACAAAAGAAATTGTGTGGCTCAGGAAAATTCTAGAAGATTTGCAGGTAAAACAAGGACATTCGACTCCACTCATGATTGACAATACCTCTGCAATAAAGTTGGCCAAGAACCCAAAGTTCCATGATCAAACGAAGCATATCAATACAAAATATCATCTGATTCGACATCATGTTGAGGCCAAAACAATCCATTTTCGCCATTGTTCCACTAATGAGCAGATTGCAAACATCTTCACCAAAGCGCTTGGAAGAGAAAATCTTGAAAGATTCAGAACGATGCTTCGACTCACCAACATCCCTTTAGATTATGTATATAACTATGAGTAGCCCAAATGAAAAAACATAATCTCATTTGAGAAGTTACCTCCTGGCCTGACACCACTCACCCTATGGTTGCTCATCACTCCAAGAAGTACCCCCAAGACCCCTGGAGCTCCCAGAGCTCAATGTCCATATCATATAGGGCCCTCAGAAGAGGGTCTCTCCACGACTCCAAGTCGTTTTCAGAAAATCACGAATTTGACCTTTCCTAGGGGATTCGTCAAAATATCAACGACCTGCACATCAGTCCCAATGTGTTGGAGCCTTCTTGCTCCTCGTTGTACCATATCCCAGATAAAGCAGTACCTGATGTCTATATGCTCAAAGCGATCATACAAGACAGGATTTCTCAACAATCAAATCCCACCTAGTTGTCATAGAAGATCACGATGGTATCTAGCACGTGTCCAAACAGCTCACAGAAGAGCTTCCACAACGAGACAACTTCACAAGAGGTCATACTCTCAACTATGTATTTGGCCTCAGCAGTGCTCAAAACAATCGTCTTTTGCTTCCTGCTTATCCAGGATATCAAAGCAGAACCCAAAGAGAACCAGCACCTAGAAGAGCTCTTGCGATCCTCCAAATTGCTTGCCCAATCAGCATCAAAATAATCATGCATCTTCACATTTCCAGCAGTGTATCTCAATCCATGAGAGATTATGCCCCGAAGATATCTCAAAAGATTCTTGGCACCAATCCAGTAAGGCTCAAATATATATGGGCTCAACATGCTAACTGCGAAACATATATCCGGACAAGAGTTCACCAAGAACATCAATACTATTATGAGTTGACGAAACTTAGAGGCATTTCCCAAATCAGGTCCAGCAGCACTATCGCATAACTTCTTAAAGTTCAGCTCCATCAGGGTAGTCACGGGCTTGCAGTCCACCATTCCAAATTTGGAATCCAACTCCCTCTTACTTTTGCAAATGAGAGGATCTACACCTGCCAGAAAGAGGTTGTCCACATAAAGTACCAGTATGAGAGATCTATCATCCACAACCTTAAAGAAATAATTTGGATCGGCTTCACTCCTAGTGAATCTCAGCTTCATCAGATAGTTATCAATCCTTTCATACCAAGCTCGAGGTGCTTTCTTTAAATCATAGAGAGTTGTCTTCAACCTGCATACATGAGATTCCCGATCATGAATCTCAAACCCCACGCGATGTTCTACATCTGTGGTCTTGCTATTACATGAGGGGAATGGCCCCCTTATAAGTTTTCCTTTGGTACATCTCGAGCATGTACCTTCATGCTCTTCTTTGAATTCAAGCATCCCTGTCACCATCTGACTTACATCGAGTAAGGCCCCACAAAGAAGATGGGTAGACCTCCGATGCCATTGAAGAGATGTGTCACACCACATGGTCCCCAATGGACTTCCTGCAACTTGATACAAAGTGCTAACCCTAAACCCAAGAGTAAAAGAATCTTTAAAATTCCTTTTCCAAACACATAACTTTTCATCAATGAATGCCACCTTATAACATGTGTCTTCCATTGCCGAAATGGACACCAGGTTCTTCTTGAGATCAGGTACATAAAAAACTTCTTGCGAGTTACCCTGACCCAATTGAAGAGTAACATTCCCTACACCCTTTATGGGATAGGTGGCATCGTCTCCAAGTATAATCTCCAAGATTGTTTCCTTCTCTATCAGATTAGAGAGCGCTTCCTTGTATCTAGTGAAGTGGCTTGAAGCACCACTATCAATAAGCCAATTTCCCAACGAATCCAGACGAGAGGTAGAGGAGAGGGCCGATATAAGATAATACTCCTTTTGCTTATCAGAAACAACATTTGATTCTTCATACCTGGAGTTTCGTGCTTTCTTAGAGAATCGGCCATTTCCTTGATGTCTTGCATTCCTTTTACCTTTTCCATTGTACCTGTCATTCCTTCGATCATTGAAGATGCCCTGGAATGATTGTGATCATCATCATGAGATGTGTCCCTTCTATTTGGACACTTCCTCGCATAATGGCCAAACTTATTGCAAGCAAGGTATCTGCCCTTCTTTCCATCCTTAGATCCGCACTTTCCATTGTAGTGACCTTTAAGTAGACCACCAGATGCTTGTCAATAGAATCTCTGATAAACTTCTTTGCTTCGACTTCACCCTTGGTGAATTTGTTCTTTGGAGCAACCGGTGCATTTGATGGAAGCTCAAGGATTTTACCCTTCACGTAATCCACACTTCTTGCTCTCGAGAAGTGGGATGAGGAACCCATTGAGCCTTTTGTCCTTTCCAACCATCTTCAGTGATTTCTCTTTCACTCTTGTTTGGGCTTTGTCTTCACCTCAACTCTGATATCATGTTAATTTTAGGTATGTACTATGCTTAGAGCAATTTACTTCAATTTTTCATATTAGCCCAATGATAATATTCAAATTAGCAATCACATTAGCATGATAGTAAAGTGCAAATAGAACATAAACATAAACAGCAGAAGACAAGCCAAGACAAGAGGACACAAGATGTGGCACCAACCAAGGACAAACCCCAATGTGGGGAAACCCTTAATCAATTCTTCTTATATTCTTCAGTAGTTCAGCAGAGAGAAATAGTACAAATACATTTGAAGTCAATACTTGACTTGCCAAAATAGAAGATTAGACATCAGAGATCTTCACCATGAGGATGACACAATGCAGCAGATGATAGGCATAGAGCAGCTCAACCGATTACTCAACATACTGAAGCGTTTCTTCCATAAGACTCTCCTTCCTTGCTGCTTTATTGATCATGTCAAGGCTGTTAATCTAGCACCTTTCATATGTAGCAAGGACTGAAGCATTTCATGGTAGACCTAGTTTTTGGTTAGGGCACACACTTAGTGTGTTGTAGCATCCTAGACACACCCCGCAGTCCACCTATTGACTACAGCTAGATTTCATACAAACCATCCAACCACACGCTGCCTTATAAGGTTGTTGTCTTTTTGAACGCAGCACTTAGAGACCTTCAATTGTTGGCTATGGCCTACGACCTAGCCCAACAATGGACTATAGCTATAGTCCCTCCAAACAATGATCCAAACAGCGCTTAAGCAGCAACCCCTAGCTCCTCCTTTGAGAAGATTCTCCTGCCCAGCATACCGGGTTCCTACAGTTTGAACATACCCAAACAAGTCCTGAAATGGCCACGTTGTCACCTACAGCAATGTAGGATTATGAAAGCGGTTAGGTGATTGCAAAAAAGCCTCTTTGAGTTGCGTATAAGAGTCTTCACAAGACTACTAATGGGCCTCTCTTAACAACAGATTAGGGTTTCCTTCAAACTGCATATAGAGCTTATGATCCACTGTTGATCAGTCCTCCCTTTGCTGCGGATATGGGTTCTCCATAACTACGAATAAGGGCATCACATGATAGCAGATAGAGTTCCCTTTCTGTCTATGGATTTAGGCTCTTTTCGCTGCGGATATAGGCCTCCTTTGAATGCAACCATAACTTCCTTCCACAGTGGCTATGTCTCTTCCTTAACGGTTGTTAGGGCTCCCTTCTAATGCGGCTAGGGCATCCTTTATTGACTACGTTTAGGGCTTCTTCATGATTGTACCTTGATCTCGTTTAGAACAGCAGTTAGGGAATCTCCCTTTAGGTCTGTGTTTAAACTTCTTCTTAACTATAAGTAGGGCTTCCTTATGACAGCGTTTAGGGCTTTTGTGAGTAGCATATAAGTCCTCCTTTGACTGCGTCCTAGTCTCTTACAGAATGTGGAGTAGGGCATGGCATATCCCCTTTAACTGCGTCTAGATGATCCTCCCTTGACTGCGGCCAGATTGCTGCTACGACTTCCTCTTTTTTAGATCTGCAGCTAGGATTAGACTCTTCTTAGGACAACGTATTCTCTTAGAGACTTCTCCTTCCACCAAAACCCAAACAAGTGGAGAGAAAGAGATCACAAGAGATGTGCCTGAAATGACTTGCAAGCCACCTCTATTTATAGTGTAACGTTGAGGATAAGATGGGGTTAATTGCTTGTTGGCCGACCTTGACGAATCGTCACATAACACAAATAAATTCATACCTCCATGAATACATGTCAGAATCAGATGATCTTTAGATCAATCCTACACCTCTCGACGAGAGGAATCCAAGAAAAATATTCGCTACCATAAATAAGAAGACCCACATAGAGTTTGGCCCTAGTTTCCAATTGTAACATATGGTCATCTACATTATAAGGTCATCCCTACTCTTAGTCAATTGGTTCATGGCATTCCCAATATGAAGTTAGATCGTGAAGGTGTGTACAAGGGATGCTCTATGGGAAAACATACAAGAAAGCCATTTCCAAATAGTGAAACTAGGTCTAAAGAAATATTAGACCTCATTCATTCTGATGTGTGTGGGTTGATGTCTGACAAATCACTTGGAGGTCATCTCTACTATGTGGCATTCATTGATGACCATTCTAGAAAGGCATGGCTCTACCTTCTCAAAACAAAAGATGAAGTATTTGTTAAGTTCAAGGAGTTTAGGTCCGAAGTGGAAACCCTAACTGAAAGAAAGATGAAAACTCTAAGGTCCGACAAGGGTGGGAAATACACTTCTAAGGATTTTATTGCATATTGTAAGGAAGTAGGAATTAAGAGGGAGCTCATTGTTCCGTATTATCCCAAACAAAATGGAGTGGCCGAAAGGAAGAATAGGTCAATTGAAGAAGGCATTCGAAACTATGCTCCTTGATCAAGACCTACTAAAATTCTTAAGGGGAGAAGCAGCAATGACAGTCGTGTATGTTCAAAATAGAAGTCATCATAGAAGTCTTAATAATATAACACCCAAAGAAGGATTCACAGGAAAGAAGTCGAGTGTGGATCACCTCCGAATCTTTGGAAGTCCAGCATACATCCATGTTCCAAAGGACAAGCAAAAGAAGTTGGACTCTACAAGTATCAAGGGAATATTCATTGGATAGAGTCTCTCCTCAAAAGCATATAGAATCTACATTAAGGAAGGAAAACATATTGAAGTAAGCAGGGATATCATATTCGATGAAAATCAAGCCTACAAGAAATCAAAGGATATTCCTATTGATTTTGATGACGAAGAAGTTCTCGTATTTGAAGTAGAAGAAGATCATCATGAAAACCCTACTACAAATCAAGAAGAAGAAGAAGGACCAAGTAAGCCTATTCAATCCGTGATCATCCCAACCACAAGGAAAAGGCCAAATTGGTGGAAAGCTACATTAGAAGATGTTGAAGAACATGAAGCTGTGAAACGAACATTCAGGGAAAGTAAAAGACAAAAGAGATACTTTGGTTATGCTACATATATGACGAAGTTAATTAAAGTCGAACCATCTACATTCAAGGAAGTTGCTCATCAAGAAGTTTGGAAGAAAGCGATGCAGGAAGAATATCAATCCATCATGAAAAATGGGGTTTGGGAAATCGTTCCTAGACCTAGTGACAAATTGGTTGTCACCTCCAAATGGATCTATAAGATCAAACATGTTGTTGATGTAAGTATAGAGAAGGACAAAGTTAAATGTGTTGAAAGGGGTTTCTCTCAAAAGGAAGGCATTGATTATGAAGAAACCTTTGCATCCACAGCAAGGTACACTACCATTAGATCTTTGGTCTCATTAGCTGCTATAATGGGTTGGAATATTCATCAAATGGATGTGAAGACCGCATTTCTAAATGGGACAATTGATGTGGAAGTGTATATCGAACAACCCAAAGGCTTTGAAATTAATAGCAGAGACTCTCATATTTGCAGACTCAAAAAGGCCCTTTATGGTTTGAAGCAAGCACCTAGGGCATGATGCATATCTACTTATAATTGGGTTCATAAAGAATTATGTTGATCCAAATCTCTACATCAAGGTCATGAATAATAAGCCTGTCATTATTCTACTATATGTGGATGACCTATTCATCACATGTGTGAAGCGAAAATTCAAGAATCCAAGAAGATGTTGGCAGTTAAATTTGAAATGAAGGATCTAGGACTAATGCACTATTACCTGGGTCTAGAAATATGGCAAAGACCTGGGGAGATATATTTGGGGCAAGGAAAGTACATCATCAAGTTGTTGCAGAAATTCGGAATTCCAAGTCGATGACTACTCTTATGATCACCAATCTCAAGAAGTTAAGGGGCTCTAACTCTAGTCCTGTGGATCCTATCTTCTATTGCCAATTGGTGGGTTCCCTAATGTATCTCGTAAATACTAGGTCAGATATATGTTTTGCAGTAAACATTCTTAGTCAGTTTCAATTGCACCCTTGTCACGATCACTGGATAGTTGCCAAACACATTGAGATATCTTTGTGGTACTATACATCACTGCCTAAAGTATGATAGTAAAGAAGTCAAGTTAATTGGCTTCATAGACTCTGATTGGGGTGGCAATGAGACCAATGGAAGGAGCACTACCGAAGGATGTTTTAGTCTGGGCGTTGTTATGATCTCATGGATAAGGAGGAAGCAAGATCCAGTTACTTTAAGCAGTGTTGATAATATCGGTATCGGGAAAATATCGGCGAGGGTCCAGAAAATATCTTATCGGCAATATCGATGAAAATATCAGCAAATATCGGCAAGCATAAAAAAATAATTTTTTCAAATTTTTAAATATAACCGTTATTTTGCCGATATTTTCAAAATATCGCGATATTTTGCCGATATTTTCCGATATTTGCCGATATTTTGAAAATATCGCGATATTTTCGAATATCGCCAATATTATCAACAGTAACTTTAAGTAGTGCTAAGGCAGAATATGCGGTTGGATGTGAAATAGGAAACGATGTTGTTTGGTTAAGGAAGCTTCTGACAGATTTGTTCGAGAATTCTCTGGGTCCTACTGTGATTAATTGTGACAATCAAAGTTGTATCAAGATGCCTGGAGATCCCATGTTGTTGAAAATAGCAACAAGAAATGCTAAAAATAGCATTGCTATAAATAGCATTTTAGGATATACTCCAACTTTGTTGGAAATAGAAAAAAAATAGAAATGCTAAAAATAGCACTGCTATAAATAGCATTTCGGGATGTATTCCAATTTTGATTTGTCCTTGAATCAAAATGGAGAATTAAAATTTGAATTTAGTCTCACCAGTTGTTTGAAAAATAATTTATTAATTCATCTTGAGTTAATTAGTTGGAGAAAATCAAACATGAAATCTTTGTGAAGACATGCAACAGTTATCCCTTTGATTGAGGAAGTTATTCCTTAATTAAGGAAATAAGGATGAGTTGTATTTGAGTTGTAATTAGTTAGCTCAATCCAGTTAAATTAGTTCCAAACGGTTGGAGGAACTAATTGTGAGTTCAGTCAGTTAATGCATGCATGCATGCAACTAGTGTTCTCCAGATAACTGAATATTCTCTCATAAATAACTCATGCATGTCAGTTCAGAAAAAGACCCAGTTGAGATTAAAGGAAGAGACAATGTATTATCAGTTGGAAGAATTTTCCTGTAAAGGAAATTCATCCATGCAGAAGGAATTAACTCCTTCAGGATTGTGCAGTTATTTCAAAGGTCAGTGTTGTGTGTCAGGTGAGAATCACACAGGTTGAAGCTGGAGGACCCAGGAGAAACTGCGCAAGGAAATAGGAGGCTTGGAGGACAGAAGGAAGGCATATGTGTTGTCTATTATGTCTATGAGCAGTAGTGAGGGATTGTACTGAGAGCTAGATAGCTTGAGAGCTAAAGCTTTGTGCAATCATGAGATATTTCCACTTGTATGATAATACAGATAGCGGGGTTTTTAGCTGAGGCTTTGCCCCAAAGTATTCTTTTGTGTTTCATGTGTGATTGAATCTTCTTCTCTGTTATATGTGTTCTGATTGATCTTTCTCAAATTGATTAAGCTTCCGCAAAGTTTGATAGTTGAAGTAGATCAAGTATTTCGCTTTAGTATATTGCATTATCAGATTAATCTACAGTTTCTCTACAAGATGTGTAGAGAGCAGAATTTCCATACGGTATCAGAGCGAGGTTTTGTAGAAAAAGAATTTCTTCATGGTATCAGAGCAAAGGTTATCATAGCTATGAACAGTTTACCAAGAAGAATTCGAAGTTTGAAGTTCGGGGTTGCAAGTGCAAACCGAATTCACAAGATGGGACATTATGCAACTAATTGCCCATCGAAGAAGTCCAAGAAGAGATCCTTGGAAGGATCTGAAGGTGAGGCATTAGCCTCTCAATTCAAATTGGATTTTACCCTCATCGCATGCATGGTTTCATCGATGATGCGTTGTGGTTGGTTTCTTGACAGTGGAGCCTCATTCCACATGACCGGCGATGAGAGTTTATTCAGTACCTTAGAGGAGAAAGAGCTCAAGATGCGCATAGAGATGGGCGATGATGGAAAGTACAGTGTTTTAGGAGTGGGCATGGTTGCTTTCAGAGGGAGCATGGAGCTTGCATCACCTTGATAGATGTGAATTATGTGCCAGGACTGAAGAAGAACTTGGTATCGATCGCGATGTTCGAGGACAAAGGCTATGATGTAGTCTTCAGTAAGGGAAAGGTTTTCCTTAGACATATCACCACAAGACAAGTGAAGCAGATTGGTTCATGATTCAAGAACCTGTATGCTCTTGAGGTTCAAGATGCATGCAAAGCCTTGAAGAGCAAGGCAAATGTTGGAGACTTGGTGGTTGAGAGGGAGAGTACATTACCTCTCAACATGTAGCACTAGAAGAAGTCTCAGACAATTGTGGAGGAGCCACAATTGGTGAAGCAGCTTCAGGAGGTTGTGGAGCAGCCACAACTGGAGAAGCCGAGAGGAGACCAAGTGGAGGCATCCACGCATGCAGAGACCTCTAGTAGGGGGAAATTTCGAGCCAAGTGGGCAGAGGGATCACATGCAGCCATACCTCCAAGTGTGAGGTGAGGCGATGTGAAGTGATAGTCCCAAGAAGGCTGAAATAGGGGCAGGATCCTTGAGGTACCCAACCTCTTTGATTAGACCTTGCTATGAGAGCCCCGACGAGGAGTAGCAGGATTGGCTGAGTGGGTAGAGACAGATGCGGATGGAGCAGCAGAGGAAACTTCAGCATCAGAGGGTGTTTCTAGCCCAATAGGGAGGTCGATTGGGAGATCAATTACTTACTTCTCAGTAACTGAGTTGCAGTGCAGCAGTGTGCAGCACGATGCAACATGATGAGAGGAGGTGCAGTGCAGATGGAGTGTTGGGAGATAGAACCAACAGCAACACAGATGCAACAGAAGGAATCAGTGGGATTGATGCAGTCAGAGATCAAAGTGACAGAGGCTAGAGCAGTCAAATAATAAAGAGCACAGAGGTGCATAGTTTTCACCAACAGAGGCAATAACAGTCAGAGACTTTGATGACAGATGCATCATACTATTTCAAGTTGGATATTTTTTGTTTCTGGAGTTGTTGGAGCAACAACACTTGAAAGAAGTGTTGCATGCAGAACATTCCAAAGGTTCAGGATCAAGGTCGAGTTGAATGTCTTTCTTGTTGAGAGGGAGTGTTGAAAATAGCAACAAGAAATGCTATAAATAGCATTGCTATAAATAGCATTTCAGGATATACTCCAACTCTGTCGGCAATAGAAAAATAGAAATGTTAAAAATAGCATTGCTATAAATAGCATTTCGGGATGTATTCCAATTTTGATTTGTTCTTGAATCAAGATTGAGAATTAAAATTTGAATTTGGTCTCACCAGCTGTTTGAAAAATAATTAATTAATTCATCTTGAGGTAATTAATTGGAGAAAATTAAACATGAAGTCTTTGCGAAGACATGCAACAGTTATCCCTTTGATTGAGGAAGTTATCCCTTAATTAAGGAGATAAGGATGAGTTGTATTTGAG
>APFE031396481.1:97864-119127 GCA_000404065.3 Pinus taeda | reverse complement strand
ATAACTGAATATTCTCTCATAAATAACTCATGCATGTCAGTTCAAAGAAAGACCCAGTTGAGATTAAAGGAAGGGACAATGTACTATCAGTTGGAGGAATTTTCCTATAAAGGAAACGCATCCATGCAGAAGGAATTAACTCCTTCAGGATTGTGCAGTTATTTCAAAGGTCAGTGTTGTGTCTCAAGTGAAAATCACACAGGTTGCAGCTGGAGGACCCAGGAGAAACTGCGCAAGGAAATAGGAGGCTTGGAGGACAGAAGGAAGGCATATGTGTTGTCTATTATGTCTATGAGCAGTAGTGAGGGATTGTACTGAGAGCTAGATAGCTTGAGAGCTAAAGCTTTGTGTAATCATGAGATATTTCCACTTGTATGATAATACAGATAGTGGAGTTTTAAGCTAAGGCTTTCCCCAGAGTATTCTTCTGTGTTTCATGTGTGATTGAATCTTCTTCTCTGTTATATGTGTTCCGATTGATCTTGCTCAAATTGATTAAGCTTCCGCAAAGTTTGATAGTAGAAGTAGATCAAGTATTTTGCTTTAGTATATTGCATTATCAGATTGATCTACAGTGTCTCTACAAGATGTGTAGAGAGCAGAATTTCTTCACGTGTTTCATGCTAGAACGAAGCATATCAACAATAAGTTCCACTTTATTAGGAACCTGGTGTAAGATGGGATCGTGAAGTTGGAGTATGTCTCGGCATATGAACAGGTAGTAGACATACTAACAAAGTCTCTTCTTAATAAGAAGTTTGAATATCTAAGAAACGTGCTTGGTTTAGTAGATATTGTTGATTGTATTGATGATAAGAGATTGGAAAAGATTTGTTGAGGTTTTGCGAGTGAAGCATTGCCTGGGAGGACATCTGGCCAGCACTTTGTGTTGATGTCTAGGTCCCAAAATAGGGAGGGTGGCGTGGGTCGTAGAGCTCTGACCATGGATACGCACCTAGGTCCCTAGGTTGGTGGTTAGCAAGTAAGCCTGTTGGTACCTACAGAGGCTAAAAGCTTGAGTCCATCTTATTCCCACTTGGATAGATTTCCCTGGTTAGGAATCTAGTCCATGGCATTGCAGTGCCTAAACCGTTGAGAGACCAATGGACAGATTGCCCTGGTCAAGAATTTAGTCCATGACATTGTGGTGCCTAAACTCTTCATTGTTTATATAGTTTGAGATCTTCCATTATATTTTTATATTATGAATACCTCCCTGTTTAAGAGCGAGTGTTGGAGAATGTAACTAGTTTCGGTCTTCATTAATGTATTTAAGTCGTCATGTAATATACTTGTCAAAAGAATAAAAAAAGGAATTTTATTATTGTATCAATGACTTATTAAAGCATGGGTTTCATGCTTGGGTCATCATTATATTAGTCAAAGCCCCCATTGTGGACTCCTAGAATTAATATTGAGTCTATAGAGTCATTGTACATTTAAGGAGACCCTTCCTAGGCTTTTGAATCATGTAAAATGGTTTACTATTGAGTCAAATATAATTTATGTAACCTCCACACCAAGTTGGCCTAAAGGAGATCAAGTCGGCCTAAGGACACCATTTCAACCTCACTTGGAGCCTATAAATAGAAGGAAGACGAATTTATTTGGAGCATCTCATCTCAAGCTAGATCAATATCTCTAAGGAAGCCGGAGAAGTACGAAGTAGGTCAAAGAAGTCTAAAGGAAGTGTGAGTTGGGTCAAGTCTAAGGAGAAGAATAAAATTGAAGCTTTGGAGCTACTCTCTCTCTGTTCGTGCCCTAGTTTGGGAGATCGAAGTCTTGTAAGTGTTGTTGTTTCCAGTTGCTCCCTGATGTCGTAAGTTGTTGCGGTGGAAGTGTTGCTACAAAGGGGTCAAAGATCTGGAAGGCTAACTTGGTGTGGAGGGAAGGTTTGGTCTTTGTCTAGGTTGAGTCTCAAAGAATACCATTGAAGGAAGAGAATTCTTTACTAGGTTTTCCCCTCGAGGGGGGGTTTTCCCTGGCATAGTGCCTACATCTTGTGTCTTTTGTTTTGCGATCTTCATACACACATAACATGGTAACTGCCTGATGAAAGATAAGATAATAAAGAAGTAAAAGAAGCCAACATAACTCACAATTAATTATCAAGAAAGAGGAATCAAACCCTAATCTACTTGTATTGATTTCTCAACAGTCCTACCCAGTCAAGAATTCTTCATTAAATTCTTCTCAAACCTACTCGTGCTCCCTTACTGGGATAATGGCCCTCATGTAAATGACATATACAACAATTACCCTATATCTAATCTAGCAAATCAAGCCCTAGATCTGTCCTTGATCTAGTTGATCTAGATCTCTTTTGTTGCTTTGTGCTCTTTCTTTGGACCCGATACAACTAAATATCTCACTCACAACAAGTCTGCAATATTACTCATGTAGATCTCTTTCTTACTTGACAGAATCTCTCTCAATGTCTCATGCTCCTGCACATCTTTGTGCCTTGCTTGGCACTCTCAACCCTCTCAGCCCTTCCGAACCTCTCAACCTTGCTCGGCCCTCTTGACTCTCTTTCCAAGCCACAAAAATGAATCACTCACCCTTGTACTAATACTTTTCCAATGGGTGCAATACCATGGGTAGAATATTCTCGATTCTACCCGAAACATCAACACATACCATTTGCTTTTAATTGCAGCAACTAGAATTTATTCTCTTATTTATTGCAAATTATTTGTCTTAAAAAATTATACATCTACTATGGGGAAAATATACATCTACATGAAGTTTTGTATGTGTCGCGATTGAAAAAGGGTTGTGTATCTATATCTGCCTTGGAGGACAAGGGAATGAAGGTTTCTTTTATAAATGGAAGGGTTCTTACCTGGCCTATGGAATATCGCCTAAGGGATGCCTTCACCTTCGGATCAAGAATTGAAGGACTCTATAAAGTCAATGGAAGACTGATCCGACCATTGGTCCATGATAGCAATCGCCCATGTGAGTTGTAGCACAGAACATTCGCTCACCTTCATTATAATGCCTTGCCTAAGGTGAAGAAGATGGTTTCTGGAATGACTGAGGTTCAAGCAAATCATGATGGAGTATGTTTGGTTTGTGCTACTGGAAAGAAGACAAGGGGACCATTCCCTTCTAGTAGAAGCAAGACCAGTGGGATAATTCAACTCATACATTCTGATTTATGTGGACCTATGTAAGTGTCATCTCTTGGTGACTACCTATACTACATAATCTTTGTGGATGACTTCTCCCGTAAGACATGGATATTCTTCTTGAAGCACAAGGACCAGGCATTCAACATGTTCAAAGACTTTAAGGCATTGATACAAAATCAAACAGGAAAGAGAATCAATGTCTTCAAGTCTAACAATGGAGAGGAATTCATTTCAAATGAGTTCATTGACTTTTGCAAGAAAGCAAGAATCAAGAAGGAGACCACCATACCTTACAAGCCCGAGCAAAATGGAGTAGCTGAAAGAAAGAATAGGACAATCATGGAAGCTACCTGAGCTATGTTGCACGATCAAAAGTTGTTGAAGTTTCTATGGGGTGAAGTTGCTAATATTGCGGTCTATGTTCAAAACAGGACTCCTCATCAAGCCTTGGGTGACAGGACTCTCAAAGAAGTTATCACAGGTGTAAAGCTCGATGTTGCACATTTCAGAATCTTTGGTTGCCCCGTATACTTTCATGTGTCGAAGGACAAAAGGAACAAGCTAGAAGCTACTGGAAAGAAAGGTGCGTTTGTTGGTTATTTTGAAAAATTTTAAGCATATAGAATATATGTGCTCGGTCAGAGGAATATAGAGTTTAGCAGGGATGTGACATTTGACGAATTTGTTGCACATGGGAAAGCAAGGGATACTCTTACACCTCCCAATATAGAGAAGAAGGACAATGCCATGGATATTCTAGAAGGCCCTTCTGTGCCTAGGCCTGAGTCTGATTTTTCTCATGATCCCATGGACCCCTTGGATCCCCTTCCATGTGATACTCCTACCAGGAAGAGACCACTTTGGCTTCGTGACACTTTATAGGATGCTAAGAGACATGTTGCTACCAAACGAACCTTTAGGGAAAGCAAGAAACCATGGCGATATCAGGGATATGTTGTGGCTATGAGCAACATCATAGAAGTTGAACCACACACCTTTGAAGAAGCAATGAAAGAGCAGGTATGGAAAGATGTTATGACAGAGGAATATGAATCCATCAGGAAAAATGATGTGTGGGAAGTAGTTCTGAGACCCAAAGGGAAGTCTGTTGTGGCTTCAAAATGGTTGTACAAAATTAAGAATGGAGCGGATGGAAGTATCGAGAAATCTAAGGTGAGGTTCGTGGCTAAAGATTTCTCCAAGAAAGAGGGAGAAGATTGTGCTGACATTTTTGCACCAATTGCCTACTATACTACTATTCCATCTATTGTTTCCCTTGTTGCTAGCCAAGGTTGGACACTCCATCAAATGGATGTGAAGATTGCCTTTTTACATTGCATTCTCCAGGAAGAAGTATATGTTCAGTAACCTTAGGGCTTTGAAGCACATGACTGGAAGAATGCTAAATTCGGCAACTAGGGCCAAACTCCATGTCGGTCATCTTATTTATGGTAGCTGATATTTTTCTTGGATCCCTCTCACCGAGAGGTGTAGGATTGATCTAAAGATCATCTGATTCTAATAAGTATTTATGAAGATATGAATTTATTTTGATTATGGACAAATTGTCAAGTCGACCAGCAACTTATGTAGGCTCAGAAGCCCACAGTCATGTCTATTCAACCTCTATGTTTTAGTATAAATAAAAGAGGACATGAAGTCATTTGTCACTCACATATACTCTTCATGTGATCTCCTCCTCTCCAAGTCTTTGGGTTTTGGTGAAAGAGAGACACTAAGAGTATACATTGGCCTAAGATGATGCCCTAGCTGCAGATGATGCCCTAGCCGCAGTATGATGCCCTAGCCACAAGCTTACAAAGACAACTACACGCAGAAAAGAATTGACTTATAAGCAACATAAATAAGCCTCTATACGCTGTCTCAAGAGGCTCAATACGCAGATGAGAAGAGAGCTAATATAGGCCATAAATGAAGGCCTGAAGCCGCTGTCTATTGACCCTATACGCAACAAGAAAGAGACTCTTTATCCGGAGTCAGAAAGAGGATCTATATACAGTCCTAGAGGAGACCTGTTTCTGCAGCAAGGAGATATATATGGGACCTTCCATCCGTTGTCTAAGGAAGCTCTAAAAGAGCCCTTGCCACAGGTCTGAAAGTCACCTAATCTATACGTTGTCTAGTCACAATCTAAGAGGTTTATATGCAACAAGAAAAGGCACTCACACGCAGCAAAAGGGAGGCTTCTATACATAGCAATTGAGGGTACGGTGTACCTTAAGACGTTGTAAGGAAAGACAACTAAAAGTAATTATATCACAGCTTAGAGGATATGTCCTTATGCCACATTGTTGTAGGTGACAGTGTGACTCATTTGAGATCTGTTCTGAGCATGTTGACATTGTTCTTGAGGGACAAAACTACAATGAAGAAATACCCTAACCAGTCACCACGTTATGCATCAAGTGATTGTGTCTAGTGCAGCCTCAGAAAGAAGGTCAATCAAGTCTGTCTAAGAAGATCTCTTAGGAGAAGATTGGAAGACATTGTTGTTCAAGGATAAAGATAGCTAGGTACTGTGTGTAGACCTTACTTGATGTTGGGCTAGGCCGCAGGTCATAGCCAGCAGCATAGATTGTGTTAAGGGTTGCACAAATCAGTCTTGCAAGTATGGCAGTACTGAAACCTCAACTTGGATCATGACTGTATCAAGGACGAGAACTGAAGTTTGATGCACCAGCTCATATAGCAGTGACAGTTAGTACTGCAAGAAAAGGACAACGTTCTGGAAGATGCAGCATGATTGGATGCAGTATGGTTGGATGTAGTATGGTGATGGGATCACCTTGAAGAAATATGTCGTCACCTAAGTTTAGATCTGCAGTCCTTGTCATCAAATCTACAACCTCATTATGTCATCTTCATGGTGAAGATCTCTGCTCTTATCTGGTCAAGTCAAAGTGTTGACTTTTGATGCATATGTACTATCTCTCTCTTTGTTGAACTATTGAAGAACATAGAAGAAGAATTTATCAAGGATTTCCCCACATTGGGGTTTGTCCCTCGCTTGCGCCATATCTTGTGTCCTCTTGTCTTGGCTTGTCTTCTGCGATTTATGTTTATGTTCTATCTGCAGTTTACTTTAATGCTGATGTGATTGCTAATCTGGAAAAGATCTTGAGCTAACTGTAAAAATTGAAATAAATTGCTCTAAGCATAGAACATACCTAAAATTAACATGGTATCGGAGCTGAGGTGAAGACAATGCCCAAGCAAGAGTGAAAGAGCAATCACCGAAGATAGTTGGGAAAGGACAAAAGGATCAAGTGGATTCCTCATCCCTCTTCATATTCACCGAGGGTGAAGCCGAAGAAGAGAATATTATCAAAATGGCGCAGTGGAAGTTTCTGATGGCCTACCTAAAGATCACTTCATTGGGAAGTTCGGATCTAAGGGTGGAAGGAAAGGCGGATGCCTTGGTTGCAATAAGTTTGGCCATTATGCGAAGGAGTGTCCAAATGGCAGAGACACATCTCTTGATGTAGATAACAATCATTCCATGTACATCTTCAATGATCAAAGGAATGGCAAGTAATGCAGGTCATCAAGGAAATGGTCGACTCTTCAAAGAAAGCAAGGAACCCCAGGTATGAAGAATCAAATGTTGTTTCTATATTGGCCCTCTCCTTCAGATTCTTTGGGAATCTAGCTTATTGGTTGTCGTGCTTCAAGGAACTTCATCGGATAGATGGGCAAACTCTCTAATTTGGTAGAGATGGAAACAATCGTGGGATTATACTTGGAGCCGATGCCACCTATCCCGGAAAAGGTGTAGGGAATGTTATCCCTCAACTGAATAAGGGTAACTCAATTCATTTACAAAATCTCTTTTATGTACCTGATCGCAAGAAGAACCTGGTGTCCATTTCTGCAATAGAAGTCAAAGGTTTCAGAGTGGCACTCATCGATGGAAAGGTACGTGTTTGAAAATAGAATTTTCAAAGATGTTTTTTTTTAGTTCAGGATTGTATCAAGTTGCAGGAAGTCCACTGGGGACCATGTCCATTGACACATAGCACCAAAGGTCTGTGAGTCAGATGGTGATAGGGATGCCTAAATTCAAAAGGAGCATGAAAGTACATGTCTGAGATGTACCGAAGGCAAATCTTACAAGGGGACCATTCCCTTCATGTAGCAGGTCCACAGGTTTGGAACAACACGAGGGGTTTGAAATTGATGATCAGGAATCTCACGTGTGCAGGTGGAAGAAAGCCCTTTATGGCTTGAAGTAAAACTCCCCGCACATAGTATGAGAGGATTGATAGCTGACAGATGAAGTTGAGATTCACTAAAGAGTGAAGCCAATCCAAACCATTGTTTGAAGGTTGTGGATGATAGGCCTCTCATACTAGCACCTTATGAGGACGACCTATTTCTGACATGTGCAGACCCTCTCATTTGCAAAAGTAAGAGGGAGTTGGATTCCGAATGTGGAAAGATAAACTGCAAGCCTGTGACTACCTCAAGGATCTTAACTTTCAGAAGTTATATGGTAGTGATGTCGGACCAGATTTGGGAAATGCCTTTGAGTTTCATAAACTCATTCGCGTTGATGTTCATGGTGAACTTTCGTCCGGACATATGTTTTGCAGTTAGCATGGTGAGCTCATATTTGGTTGAGCCTCACTGGATTAGTGCCAAGAATCTTCTGAGATATCTTCAGGGCACAATCTTTCATGGATTGAGATACATTGCAAGAAATATGAAACTGCATGATTATTCGAACGCTGACTAAGCAGGCAGTGTGAAGGATCATTAGAGCACTTCTTAGTGTTGGTTCTCTTTGGATTCTGCTTCGATATCATGGATGAGCATGAAGCAGAAATCGGTTGCTATAAGCACCACCGAGACCGAATACACAGCTGCGAGTATGTTCTCGTGTGAAGTTGCATGGTTGAAGAAGCTCTTAAGTGAGCCATTTGTACACATAATGAATACCACTGTGATTCTCTGTTACAACCAGAGGTGGGATTCGATTATTGGGAAATCCCGTACTCGATGATTACTCCAGCAGATAGGCATCAAATATTGCCTTATCTGGGATATGGTAAGTCGATAAGCAAGGAGGCTCCATCGCACTAAGGCTGATGTACAGGTCGCAGACATTTTGTCAAAGCCCCGAGGGAAAGGTCAAATCTGTGACTTTCCTAAACGACTTGGAGTCGTTGAGAGACCTTCTTATAAGGGTCCTGCATGTTGCATGCATTGAGCTCTGGGAGGCTTGGGGTACTTACTAGAGCAACATACGACCACAGGGCGACTCACCCTCCCCTCATGGTGCACTATGTACAAGATGACAGGTTCAACCTTCCCCTATGATACCCCGTGGCAACTACGGAACAGGATGATTAGTCCTCCTATGGGCCAGGATGATTCGTTCTCCATGGCGACTATGGAGCAAGATGATTAGTTCTCCTGTGGGCCAGGATGATTCATTCTCCATGGCGATTGTGCAACAGGATGATTCGTTCTCCTGTAGGCTAGGATGATTAGTTCTCTGTGGCATCCACTGGACAAGATGATTTGTTCTCCTTTGGACAGGATGATTAGTTCTCCTGTCGAGGCATCCTACCCATGCAGTCTAGAACTCATGGGAATTACCTCTCATCTAATCAATGAGCAGGAAAATGAGGATAGGGACCATAGTAGTTCTATCGATGGACGCATCATTGTATCTACCGTACTCCCTATGCTAGGATGACCTCCATTGATCTGGGATCAATGATACTGGTCTGGGACTAGTGAGAGTGGTACACACTCTGAGACTGACTTCGGGTTAGTGGAGGACTGGTCTGGGACTGGCTTGGGACCAGTGGAAATGATACACACTTTGAGACTGACTTCGGGTCAGTGGAGGATGTTATGATACATCCTCGATCACTTCTTCTTCTTCATAGTTCGAGCAGAGCAGAGCTCAGCAGATCAGTGCAAGGCACTGATGGCAAAGATAGTACAGTGACCAGTCGGACATATGGATCAACGGATGGAGTCCTCCCTAGTTGAGAGGGAGTGTTAAATTTGGCAACTAGGGCCAAACTCCATGTGGGTCATCTTATTTATGGAAGCTAATATTTTTCTTGGATCCCTCTCATCAAGAGTTGTAGGATTGATCTAAAGATCATCCGATTCCGATAAGTATTTATGAAGATATGAATTTATTTTCATTATGGACAAATTGTCAAGTCAGCCAGCAACTTATGTAGGCTCAGAAGCCCAACAGTCATGTCTATTCAACGTCTACGTTTTAGTATAAATAAAAGTGGACATGAAGTCATTTGGCACTCACATATACTCTTCATGTGATCTCCTCCTCTCCACGTCTTTGGGTTTTGGTGAAGGAGAGAGAGAGAGAGAGTCGAGACACTAAGAGTATACGCTGGCCTAATATGATGCCCTAGCCGCAGATGATGCCCTAGCTGCAGGATGATGCCCTAGTCGTAGGCTTATGAGGACACCTACACATAGAAAAGAAGTGACTTATAAGCAGCATAAACAAGCCTCTATACGCTATCTCAAGAGGCTCAATCCGTAGATGAGAAGAGGGCTAATATAGGCCCTAAATGAAGGCCTGAAGCCGCTGCCTATTGACCCTATATGCAGCAAGAAAGAGACTCTTTATCTGCAGTTAGAAAGAGGATCTATACACAGTCCTAGAGGAGACCTGTTTATGCAGCGAGGAGATATATGGGACCTTCCATCCGTTGTCTAAGGATGCTCTAAAAGAGCCCTCGCCACAGGTCTGAAAGTCACCTAATCTATACGTTGTCTGGTCACAATCCAAGAGGTTTATATGCAGCAAGAAAAGGCACTCACATGTGGCAAAGGGGAGGCTTTTATACATAGCAATTGAGGGTACCTTAAGATGATGTAAGGAAAAACAGCTAAAAGTAATTATATCACAGCTTAGAGGATATGTCCTTATGCCACATTGTTGTAGGTGACAGCGTGACTCACTTGAGATCTGTTCTGAGCATGTTGACATTGCTCTTGAGGGGCAGAACTATAATGAAGAAATACCCTAACTAGTCACCACGTTATGCATCAAGTGACTGTGTCTAATGCAGCCCCAGAAAGAAGGTCAATCAAGTTTGTCTAAGAAGATCTCTCAGGAGAAGATTGGAAGACATTGTTGTTCAAGGATAAAGATAGTTGGGTATTGTGTGTAGACCTTACTTGCTGCTGGGCTAGGCCGCAGGCCATAGCCAGCAGCATAGATTGTGTTAAGGGTTGCACAAATCAGTCTTGCAAGTATGGCAGTACTGAAACCTCAACTTGGATCATGACAGTATCAAGGATGAGAACTGAAGTTTGATGCACCAGCGCATATAGCAGTGGCAGTTAGTATTGCAGGAAAAGGATAGCATTTTGGAAGATGCAGCATGTTTGGATGTAGTATGGTGATGGGATCACCTTGAAGAAATATGTCGTCACCTAAGTTTAGATCTGCAGTCCTTGTCATCAGATCTGCAACCTCATTATGTCATCTTCATGGTGAAGATCTTTGCTCTTATCTGGTCAAGTCAAAGTGTTGACTTCTGATGTATATGTATTATCTCTCTCTGTGTTGAACTATTGAAGAACATAGAAGAAGAATTTATCAAGGGTTTCCCCACATTGGGGTTTGTCCCCGGCTAGTGCCATATCTTGTGTCCTCTTGTCTTGGCTTGTCTTCTGCAATTTATGTTTATGTTCTATCTGTAGTTTACTTTAATGCTGATGTGATTGCTAATCTGGAAAAGATCTTGAGCTAACTGTAAAAATTGAAATAAATTGCTCTAAGCATAGAACATACCTAAAATTAACAAGAACCATGTGTGCAGACTAAAGAAGTCACTCTATGGATTGAAGCAAGCCCTCGGGGCTTGGTATGCCTGCATTATTAGCTACCTGATGAAGCTTGGTATTACGAGAAGCAATGTCGACCCGAACCTTTACTTCAAATTTATACAAGGTATGCCCCTGATTTTAGTATTATATGTTGATGATTTATTCCTGACAGGTGGAGAGCCTCTTATTCTCGAGTGTAAGAGGGAGTTGGCACTATTTCCTAGACTTAGAGGTGTGGCAAAGACCTGGTGAGATTTTCCTTTTGCAAGGAAAATATGTTGTGAAACTGCAAGAAAGATTTGGAATGGTGGAATGTAAATCCATGGCCAGACCGATGGAGATGAACTTCAAGAAGCTATGTGGCGAAACTACAAGACCTGACTTGGCATATCCTTCTAAGTATCGATAGCTGATTGGGACACTGATGTTCCTTGTGAACACTTGACCGAACATATGTTTCGCAGTTAACACTCTAAGTCAATTTATGACTAAGCCTCTACATGCACACTGGGTCACTGCTAAGCATGTGCTAAGATACTTACGTGGGATGATTAACCTTGGACTAAGATATATTGTCGGAGACGTGAGACTTCATGGTTACACTGATGTTGACTGGGCCAGAAATGTCACTGACAAGAAGAGCACATCAGGGTGTTGTATTAGCCTAGGATCTGCTATGGTATCTTGGATGAGCAAGAAGCAGAAGTTTGTTGGCCTTAGCACAGCTCAGGCTAAGTATATTGTTGCTAGCATGGCTAGTTATGAGGCAGTATGGTAGAGGAAGTTCATTTGGGAGTTGTTTGAGCAGGTACTGGATACGACAATGATATATTGCGATAACAAGAGTGGGATCCATTTGGCAGAGAATCATGTGTTCCACAACAAGTCCAAGCACATAGAGATCAGATATCACTATATCTGAGATATGGTGCCGAGAGGAATTGTAAGACTCCATCACATTTCAACTGACGAGTAAATAGCAGATATTCTTACCAAGGCTTTTCCGAAAGGGAAGTTATTGGTCTCTAGAGAATAGCTTGGACTAGTGGATGTGACCTTCCCGGGTGAGGGTCACGGCTAATCAAGAACATTGAATTATGCTCTTCCCGCCTGTTTGAGCTCCCAAGGAGAGGAATTGAGTCGGAGAGCTCTTGAGGTGGAGCGATCTCTGGACAATAGGTGTGTGTGATCCCTACCCTTTGTGGTAGGTTGGGTATCTCCCCTATTGTCACTGTAGGGTGTGTGTGATCCTTGTCTTTTGTGTTAAGTTGGGTATCTCCCCCTATCAGGTCTGGCAGAGTATACCCCAATATACATCCTACCCTCAAGTTGGGCTTGTAGGGATTACCACCCATCTGGCCAACAGGTGAGAAGACTTGGGTGTGTGTGATCCTTACCATTGGTAAGTTGGGTATCTTCCCCAAGGTAGTGGATGCAGATGTTCTACCACTTGACTCTTGAGGGTCATGATGGGAAGATCAATGGACAACAAAATGAATCTGATCCTTACCTCTCACGGTAAGTTGTATCTCGCCTATTGTCATTGGATAATGGGATGGGTGTGATCCTTACCTCACATGGTAAGTGGCATCTCGCCCATTGTATATAGGGTGGCAATTTTTTTTTCCGCAAAAAATCAGGGTAGGTCATGTTAGTTTTGTAGCATCGAATAAGTGTTCTAGTCTCGACTTTGGTCAGAGAGGCTAAGGAGCACAAGATCTCCATAACCCAGAAAAGGTTTAAGGAGAAAACACCAAGAGATGGCTCAATTAAGTTAATTGAACAATAATTAAATATTTCCTAAGTCTAACTTAGCAAAAGTGATTAATTAACAGTAATTAATTGAGAAAGGTAAGATATCTCTAGAAACTCACATGGATCGAGTTGGAGATGATCTAAGTCATTGATGGGGATCTAATCATGGTCATTGATTCACCAATGAGAGATTATAAGAGCAACTCGATGGGTAGATGGAGGATACACCAAGGTAGGGCGTTTCCTTGGCAGATCGAGCTACCTAGTTGCAGAGGTCAAGCAGGGAGAAGAGTTTGAGCCAGAAGGAAGCAAAGGTGAGAAGGAGATTAGTAGCAAGATTCCGAAGATATTTTCCAGTGTCGGAAGAGTCAACTAAGGGAGGTCGAAATTATCCACAAGAGGCTATGTTATCGCTCAAACTAGTAGGGAGCCTAAAGGAGATTCCTTAAGAGCCAAATGTAAGACCAAGGGCAACACTGTCACCTCAGCTAAGACTCCCTACTATTCACAGACTTTCACCGACGGGAGCAGACCTGGTATATATGGAGTCACAAATGAAGGATAAATCAACAAATGGGTATAAAGTGATCCAAACAATCCCTTTCCAGAAGAGAGTCAAGAATGGAGCTTGCTTGCTTTCTAAGCAAGGTACAATGTCTTCTAAGAGAAGGATGTGGGGATTTAAGGGTTAGGTTTAGGGAATATGACTTGTGAAAGAGTTTCCTAATCCCTAAAATCCTTATTGAAATTGGTATCCCAAATGGTTCTTGAAGAATTGTCTTTCCAAAGGAGTGGGACCACACGGGACCAAGTGGACCCAGCCTAGGTTAATAGAAAAGAATCTAGCAACCAATGATGTCGTTAACCCAGACAAGGTAGGGGAAAGGATCAAAGAAAGAATTTTTACTTGAAGGTGTCAAATTGATCTTATGAGGCACTAACCTTGGGGATACCAGGGCAAAGTTTGATCTCGGAGCTAAGGGTTGGGTCATCTCCCAATTCCACCATCAGAATGGCTTCAAAATTGGAGGATGCCTTGAGGACACACCAACGCATGAGAGGCTATGAGATCGAACTTTTTGGAGGGCTACCTTGTCGGGAAAATGATGCCCTACGTGACCCAACTTGGCTAGACCTAAAGGAAGGTGAAAAAGAGTTACGTTTTGAGTGAACACCTTTTGGTAGATCAGTGCCTTAATCTTTACAAAATGGATTCTATGATAAATATTATTGAGGACCTCGTTTCTTAGTGAAGGAGGCATTAAAATTACCTCGCTTGCCTTCTAGGGCGAAGGGAAACAACCTTACAACTTTTATACTTTGACTTGCAAAAGGTAATGGCTTATCAAGATGAATTCATTGATAGAATTATCCCTAGGAAATTTCATTCAAAATTACATGGCCCATAAATTGGGAGATGCTATATAGAGACAAAATTCCACAATTTAAGCAATAAATGCATGCAACAATTAGCCCTAAAAATAGCGAAATTCTCAATCCAATGTATATCACAAAGTAAAACAAGAATAGCATTAAAAACATGTAATAGAACATATCCAACCATCCACAATTTGACAATAGAGAAGCTCCAAGATAAGATAAATCAAATCCAAACATCAAAATTCTATCGTAAAGCTCCAATTTATCCTCCAAGAAAAAGTGTGAAATTCTCAAGAGAGAGAAGAGATCCAATCCAAAGTGATAATGAGAAAATGAACTCATCTCACTTGTATTTATACATTAATGAGGAGTTCGAATGAGTCTCCTAGGCCTACATAAGCCCTAAAAATAAAATAATGTGCTAATAACATAACTTTTGGTGATAAGCCCACCAAACTAGCTCACAAATGAAATAATAAGCCTCTTAACAGGTCAAATGATAAATAATACATGTCGTAGGACCCTCCAAGAGGCTTGAGGAGGTCCATAGGTGCCATAATGAAGAATAGGACCCTCAAAAGTGGTGTACAAGGGATTGGCCCCTTGATCTCCAAATAATAAACCTGTAGTGCTCCCAGTGGGAGTGGGGGCACAATAATAACCTCATGGGTCTCCAAATGAGTCGAAGATGCTTGTAGATCATCTATAAGGTCTTCGATGATGGTGTAGGTGATGCCATATCATCCTAGAAGTCCCGTGTCATCCTCCAAGTGCATGGTACATCTCTGCAGCTGGTTGGGCGAAGGTGAACCAAGTGCATCTTCCTCGTCCAATAAGTGAATCTCGAGCAATCCCTAACATCTTCGAGGATCCATGGAGTGTTTTCTACTGTTGTGGAAGTCCATGGCTCTCAACGCACACCCTACATGTGCCAATGTAGCCCTCTAGAGGGTTAGAACCCCGCATAAGGAGACCAAACCCAAGATGGAGACCATCTGCAACCCTGCATAAGATCCAATGCGTCCCCTAGCCTTCCAGTACAACAAGTCATTAGAGAAATCGAGTAAAAGAGCTTACCAATCATGGACCATAGGTGAGGACTTCATAATGGCATGCCCTTCCATAATGGGCTTCGGCATGTGCTAATGTCTCCAAGCTCTAAATGGGGTTAACCAAGTAACCTATTAGGTGGTTTCTACTTTTAAAGGGGACAATAGGTCAAGGTACATCCATTAAAGGTGGTGGTATGTGATAGAGAAGTGAATGAAGTAGGGGATGAGAAGGGGCAGCCTTGGGCCACATGCTAGGGTACAATGGTAGCTAATTAAAGGGAAGCCCATACTTGGGTGTATAATGTATAGGAGGGAGTAATCGTGGTACATGAGGTGCCTCAGCCTTGATTTTTCCATCCTTTTTTATATGTCTTTTGCCTTTTCATGATTTTTCTTTCATTAATTGCTCGGAGCTCAAGGGGTAGGAGCATGATGTGTGTGATGTAGCAGTGGATACCCCCTTTAAGGTACGGAAATTCATTGCCCAACAGGGGTTGGGACAATCATGGGTTTCTATATGATGAGGGAGGCTTATAGAACCTGTAGGAACCAGGGTAATGGCCATGATGATGGGGTAGAGCTCATGTATTGGCTTTTTCCCACATGCTAAATGTGTTTGTCC
Source organism: Pinus taeda (assembly GCA_000404065.3). Classification (NCBI taxonomy): domain Eukaryota; kingdom Viridiplantae; phylum Streptophyta; class Pinopsida; order Pinales; family Pinaceae; genus Pinus; species Pinus taeda. Next base: position 103,333 of record APFE031396481.1, on the reverse strand, counting down.
CCACCATCTTTTGCATTTTGTGGTACGTTTTCTTGTTGAATGTGGCCAATTTTGCTTTTGTTTTTCCTTTTAGCTGCATCAAACTCTGGGGCATCATTCCAAGCCTAACCTAAGGTATGGGCAAGGACAAGGGGAAAGTTAGCCCTATGTGGACCTAATGGAGGAATGTGGACCCAGGTGGGAGAAATGATGAATGGAATAATAATGAGTGGAAAGGGGGGAATATATGTGGATGAGGGAGCAAGACCACGCAAACAAAATCAAGGTTTCCCATGAAATATTGTCCCTAAAGCCAGATTGTCAATAAAAGAGATCCCATGGGACTAGAATCCAAGGTTAATATCCAAAAGGGGTCTAGGGGTGTTAAAATTGGCAAATAGGGCCAAACTCCACATGAGTCATCTTATTTATGGCAGCTGATATTTTTCTTGGATCCCTCTCATTGAGAGGTGTAGATCATCCGATTCCGATAAGCATTCATGGAGTTATGAATTTATTTGTGTTATAAGACAATTTGTCAAGGTTGGCCAGCAACTAAATAACACCCACATGTGCTCAACGTTTTAGTATAAAAGGAGATGACTTGAGAATCATTTCACACACACTTCTCTCTTGATTTCTCTCCACTTGTCTTGGGTTTTAGTGGAAGAGAAATCTAGGAGTAGAAGTCCTAAACGCAGTCCTAAGGAGGAAGCCCTAAACACAGTTCTAAAGTGGATGCCCTAGCCGCAATCCTAAGGAGGATGATCTAGCTCTCAACGCAGCTATGGAGGAGAGATATAAATGTTGTCCTAAAGAGGTCATGACACCTAGCCGCAGTCAAGGAAGGATCTATCTACGCTAATCTAAAGAAGACTCACACACGTAGTCAAGGAGGGTTAGGTGCCCTAGGTAATAAGGGATGACACAGCAATCCCATACGCTGTCCTAACCTAGTTGTTAGGGAGGCCAAGGAAATTCTGGACAGCGTGATTTGGAGAAGACATAAGGAGGAGAACTCGCATTTTGGAGAGGAGATCTTATGTTCAGGCCACAAGTTAGTAGGCACCTCAGCGAAGGAGAAAAGGCTAGGTTTGTAGCCTTTTCATGATTGTTTTGAGGGCTACACAATCAAGCAGGAGGGTTGAGTTGTGTAAGGGAGAATTGGGCTACTTGTGACGAGTTTGAGGGTTTTCTTCTTGTGATCTAGGGCAGTGACTGCTACAGCAACAGACCAAGGCTTGTTCTGAAGTAATCAGAGGGCTAGTCGGAAAGTCTTGAGGCTAGGAACTCGACACCCAGATATCCACCATTCCAACCCATTGTTTAGGCATGCGCACCCACATGCCACCACGTCTCAAGTTGCCTCACATGTCAAGTTGTCTTGATTGGGCAGTTGTGCCCTTTTTCGCATCCAATTGTCTAAGTCATTTCAGACAACTCGTCTTAGCACGTTCATCATGTGCTCGAGCCACCGAGTTGGCTCATACACACGAAAACCCCAAATTTCCTACAAATGTCACAAGGAACGTCACATTTCTTACTATGGAAATGTCATTGCACCTACACCATCTCAGTTATGCTTGCCTTGAGGAATTGATATCATCTCTCACTCAAAATAATGGCACTCCTCGCCCATGCTCCAATCCATAACTACCCAAGTCACAAACTAAAGTCTAGCATCATGAAGTGTCACTCTCATAGATGTGGTTGTGAACACCCTGTGTCCATGTCAACCTCCTGCATCAACCAACTACCATCATTATGACATACTCACAAGATTGTAGTTTACAATCCTCCTACACGTCTTTGCACACTAACCTCCCCCATCTCGCAGGCTAACTAGGTAACTAATCAAATTATCACTCATGCTCAATGAGAATGTACTTCCCCATGTCAAAGTACACTCATTTACCTCATGTCTTATCAATTGTTTGTCTTATCGTTGCATCCATCTCCCATACTTGATGCTTTCTCCTATGCACCATAGGTGTAATGCCCCTCTTTTAGGAGGCATCGCATGGTCCTCATATCTCTATCATAGGCTAAGGGCTTGAAAAGCCCCTCCAAGGCTCTGAGCAAAAATAGTATTGAACCAATGCTCCAACTCCAAATATCTCTTGACTTCATGAATCTCTTTCACTGAACAACCCAACTTCGCAAACTTATATGTCGTCAATTGAAAATCATAAATACCTATAGAATGTCCACAAAAGTCAACAATGGCATCAAGATCTTTATCACTCTCTCTAGCCTCCTCATCCTCCATGCCAGCTCTAGAAGAAGATGAACGCAACCGAGTGAACCATCATGATACCCAAATCCTCTATTTGTAGAAGGACCTCCTTCCCAACTCCTCATGTGAACCAACTTGCTAATCAAGTCACTTGCCACTATCACAAAGTGATTCCCCACTCTCTGCAGGATAGGTGAAATCCTATCTCCTACTAGTCATGATAACTGCATGTGAGGATCCTTATATAACTCGAATGCCAACATCCTAGATCAACAGCCCAATCTGTTGTTCTTCTTTAAAGGAACATGTATAGTCGTGTCCCCATCTAAAAATACCAAATTCCCTATTGTTAGCAATGATACTTCCTTTGCAGTCTCAAAGAATTCCTACCCTAGTATCATCGCATAATCATCCAAAGGAACTACTCTCAAATCCATCTTCTCGAACCAATATGCAACTCAGATCGATGTTGTTTGAAGTACTCCTATGGTCGACTTCATCGCAAATTTCACCACCTTAAATGCACTTCCTTCTACTTCTTGATTTTATCGAAGAGTCTTTGTTGTCTTCTCGCTAATGAAATTGTGTGTTGCCCCAATGTCTATTAGAGCTGCTGATTTCTTCCCCGTTATTGTCATTTGAGTGAAATGAAGACCTAATCCCTCTCTCAATGTTGAGGGGTCTTGTTGTCCTTCCTATACAATTGATGCAAACCTCCTAGCTATCTCAATCACTCCTAATGTTACCTCAAGTGAAGTCTTCTCTACAATTGGAGGTAGGTATCTTCCTTCTTGGTAGTCGTCTTCCCCATATGCACCCACATAGAATTACTCCCCAAGCCTCCCAAGATGTGATCCTTTCCCTAGACAACATCCCCTTTTCTCTTCTTTCTGTCGTTGTGAGTGTCCCAATCCTAGCCTCTCTTGAGGTTTGTGCTTTTCCTTCCTCATGGCTCTCAAATTACTAACATCCCCCACACTGGACCTGCAATTTTTTCCATGGAGATATCTTCTCATGGCTGCAAGGTATGTTGTTTCATCATTTGGCTGCATAACTCCATCTGAAGTCCCTAAACCTATCTCGATTCTCAACCTTCCAATTTTGGATCTCCTCCATGTTAAATTTTGTAGCTATGATCGTCTTCATAATTAATATCGTAATCATTGATGTATTCTATAAAGCATGTTCTTCATGCTATCTTTGTCAAAAAAAATGTAAAAAGGCACGTTCTTCATGTCCTTCGAAAAAGAAGAAAATTTGAATTTTTTTATGTTGAATTTAGTGGCTCCAAAAGAGGCCAAGACGACCCTGTCAGATAAAGGCACCCATTCGGCCTTCAAGATGACTATATATATGAGGCAATTCGACCTCCTCATCAAGCAAGAACCTCAATGCGTCTGAGGCAAGTGAAGCTCTGGTCTGAGGCAAGCAAGCGAAGGTCTAGTCTGAGGCAAGCAAGCGAAGGTCTGGACTGAGGCGAGCAAGCGAAGGTTTGAGGCAAACAAGTGAAGGTCTGAGGCAAGCAAGCAAAGGTCTGAAACAGGGAAGCAAAGATATGAGGCAAGCAAAGAACCTAATCTAAGGCTAAATAAGAAGTTTTCTCGAAGGCAAAGAAGTAGGGGATCCGAGGGTTGCAGGACAAAGTTTATGCATCAAAAGGGAGGCCAAATTGAATTTCTTAGGTAGCCATAAGACTTAACTAGGAGACTGATAGACCAGGTTTGACCAAGCTATATTGTTGGTATGTTTTACCTCATATTTGGTTGATGTATCCCTGTTGAACTTGATAAAAGGTGGTTGAGTTTTCCCACAGTAAATTCATGTGTTCTTTGTGTCATTGTCTCTTCATGATCCTACTGTCATTATTATGTTTGTTGATGTCTTCTGTGTAATTGCTTAATGATGGAATAATGGATAAAAATGTGAACAAAATCTAAATCTTGTTTAGAAAATTTTTGGCGAAATCACATAATTGATCAATTGTCGACGCGTTTCGAACCAACTAGTGTGGTTCATCGTCAGGACAGGTTGAAGATACCATGAGACCCATGCTCAAAAGTTAGGGGTTCTAAGCACACTTGCCACCCGTGCTGTTAGAATCTCTGATGAAGAGAGCTTGGAAAGGGAGAAGGCTCATCTCCTAGATGTCTTTGTGAAAAATGGTTACAATAGACACCTGGGTCAAAAGGCCTTCCTCAAGGCTAAGAAGGAGTCGTCAATCCGTAGGGATCCTAATGATAGTGTCATGGGGGTTAACCTTCCTTATATCCAGGGGACCACGGATAAAATTGCGAGGATTCTGAGAAAGTTTGATGTGCCCATCTACTTTTAGACCTCTTAATACTATCCGTAGCTCCCTCAGGTCTGTAGAAGATCCTATTGACCCTAAAGACATGAAGGGCGTCTATGTCATCCCTTGTTCTTGTGTGATTACATATATTGGTGAGACAGGTCGCTCTATCAATCAAAGGCTTAGCGAGCATTCAGCTGACTTGAGGCATGGTAGGACCAAATCCTCAGCCCTGGCGGAGCATGCCGAGAAGACGATGCATCATGTATGTATCGAAGAGGCTCAAGTCATTGCTAGAGTTGCTCAGTTTCACCATCGCAAGTTTAGAGAGGCCCTAGAGATTGAAAAAAGGCCGAATAATCTGAATAGGGATGATGGTTGGAAGATCAGCAGCTGTTGGGTCCCAGCCCTGTCTTCCTAGCCTCCGCGGTCCCTTCTTGGTAAGGTCTCAGTGTTTCAGGTTTCCTTACCTTAAGGGTTAATTCCTTTGGGTTTGTTGTTTTATTTTTCTGCTTTTCTCTTGATTTGATTTGTTCCTCTTTTAATTATCACCCTTATGGTTTGATTCAATCCCCTTTATTTCCCTATATATTCGAAGATTATTTAATTCATATTGTAAATTGTTTATTTATATATCTGTTATTGGCAACCTGGGATATTTAGCATAATATATATTTTATTTTTATTAAAAAAAAAATTGAGCTAGCCTTAGAATATAAGGAATTTTTTTTTTAGCCTTTTTATTAGCCTTTGATTTTTAACAACCTATTGCTTTGTTTATAAATATATTTATAATTAATGGAAAATTAAAATATGTATTTTCGAAATAAAGTAACTAATCAATATTATTTTTCATTTATTCATTTAATTAATTTGTATTTGATTTATGTTTTGATTTTGATTTTATATTTTTTGGTTAGTTCTAAGTTAATTTAAACTAACCTTAATAAACAAAGTAAGATAA
>APFE031396481.1:69656-97476 GCA_000404065.3 Pinus taeda | reverse complement strand
TATCTAACCATTGATCTGTTTTATTTTCTACCTAGTTTACTTAGCTCCATAAATATAATAGTAATTATAAAGGATATTAATATTAATTTAGTTAAAGGAGGTTTGACTGGGGTCCTTAAGTTGAAAAATAGCCGTTAGTCTTTTTAGCCGTTGGAGTCTCTGCTTTGACTATTTAACACGCTGATTTGGATCTGTATCTTCAACCTGTCCTGACGATGAACCACACTAGTTGGTTCGAAACGCGTCGACAATTGATCAATTATGTGATTTCGCCAAAAAAATTCTAAACAAGTGTTATGGATCACAGAAGTCTAAATTCCTTGAAAATCTAAATCATTTGAACTAATTATCAGTATAGAAGACCCTATATAAAAATCAACATGGTATCAAAGTTTATGGTAAAGGAGTAGCCTTAAGGTAGGAAACATCTTTGTTTCGAGCTTGTTCTGTCACTACACCCTAAAAGCCCAGTTCAAGCAAAAGAAGGAAGAGATTTGCCATGTCTAAATCCTACCAAGCTAATAATGAAGACATCAGGCTGAGAAGCCCTAGTCACAGTCTGCAAGGAGAACAAAACATATATTTTACGATCTGTCTGTGTTTCTGGTCAAGGCCGAAAGTTAAAAGACTGAAGGCTTCAAGTCTTGTAAGAAGATAAACCTCATTGACAAATCGAAGGCCTCAAAATCTTTAACCTCGGTTGAAGGATGCAAAGGCCTCAGAGCATTTTACATAAAGCTGAAACTCAGAACCTCAGATCGAAATTATCTCAAAGGAACAAGAACCTCAGTAAATTGGCAAACAATGTCAAACAATTGCTTCAGAAAGCCGAAGTTGTGTCAAGAAGATAGTAGATCTCAAGTCTAATGGTGGAAGGCCTCATAGAGGACCTTAGAGAATTCAAAATGACCAAGTTGATGTACTTTAGTTTCCTTTTTTTAAATCAAGCCACGTATTTGACTAATGTCTGAACTTGGACATGTCAGTACCGCTGTAATCTTGTGTATCAAAAATCTAAGCATCAGTATATAAGGCAAAGGAATCTCAAGAAGGTCAAAAGATTAGCATATTCGGCCATCAAGAAGTTTCAGATGCAAGGTCATCTTTGTGCAAACATTTGGAAGAAGAACGAAATATTGTTGCCATGATTCTAAAGGAACCAAGGTTGCTCGATTGAGTCATTTCCAGAATTTAAAATGTCCTTTAAACTCTTAAGGATCCAAGCCTGTATCACTTTGAAGGACCAAGATGATTTTGAAAGGCGAATTTCTATTGTCCAAGACATCATCAGAGAGAGAGGTCATTCGCAGCCTTAGAAGGTGTTGCAATGAAATTTGAAGTTCAACAAGAATAAAAGAAAGTCGCCAAAGTCCAAGGTTTGATACCTACTTCATGCAACGTATGTGTCAGTTTTTCTTTGGATCACCCAAAATAAGCTTGGATATCAAATATGCTTTAGTTGAAAGAATAGGACAAAGATCTATTGTCACTGCTACAACACCTCCAAAAATTTCACTACATTCAAATTTTGGAGCCTACCTCACTGTCACATTTAGTATCGCCTTGGTTGTCAACTGTTGTTTCAAGTCATTCTATGTGTTTCAAATGTTCTTGATCATTCTCAAGTGTCGTTGCAATTATTAGAATATCTCTAGTACATTTCATAGTCATGACACCTTTATTTGTTGCAAAACGAAACTTTTTTGTCGCAGTCGCACATACTTTGTTTGTTGTACTTGGGGAGTGTATGTAAATTGGAGTTTTGATATTTATTTAGCATTGTTCAAGCTTGTCTAAGTTTTATTGATGAGTTGGTATGTGTCACACATGATTTTATGTCTAAACTCATTGTGTTTGCCCCTTGTTCTATGTGTCACAAATTTTGTTTGCACGAGTGAACCCATTAAGGCAAGGAGCGCAAAAACACACTCTCAAGCCTTGATCAGGAATCCTTCGTTGTTCAGAAGTGCGCCTTGTGCCCTCCAAGAGTGCATAGCGCACTCCTAAGCATCATTCACCTTCCTTGTTCCGAACTACGCCCAGAGAAAACAAATTCTTCCTTTGAGCGCACTCCTTCGACTCAAAGAACTGCGCCCTTCTTGAGCACCACTCTAAAGCCTTGAATCCTAACCCCTTCGTCCTTTGTCAGTACGCTCGTCGCCCTCCTTGGCCCTCTTGTGCGCATGAGCACACCCCGAAGCCCTAACGCCTCATCCTTCGACAATGCGCCCTACGCCCTCCTTGTCTCCCTTGAGTCCACAACACACTTGGGAAGCCCCAATGCTCTCCCTTCATCCTTCAGACCCGTGCCATGCACCCTCCCTTGAGTTTCTCTCTCTCCTCTTGAGCGTGTGAGCTCATCTTGAAGCTTCATATCTTTAGCCTTTCGAAGTGCACCCTCGCACCCAGAAGTTCTCCTTGCTCCTCGCAAGCGCATTATTAAGACATGAACAAGAAATCTACATGAAACATGTTAGAATAAGAGATTTCTCAGGCTGATGTTTGCTTGCCATGAGTGATTGCAGTTAAAGGTATTTCAAGAACAACATGGCAAGGATGCATGAAGAAGATCAGGCAAAGAGGGTAGTCAAAGAAATCATTCGAGAACAAAGAACACATTGAAGTATTGATGATCGAAGCATCCCTATAGATGCCATGAGATCAAAGACCCTTTGGAGGATGAAGACATCAACAATCAGAAGTTGCATGTAAGAGCAAAGACACAAGTGGCAACCATGTCATCTATTGAAGAAAGTCCATGTCATCAGTCACTATGAGTCCAAGTCATCAATGATAGTGACTTGTCATGTCCTCACCACATGATGATCTGGAAGTTATGATGTAATCATGTAATTATTGTAAAGAGGAAAAAGTGGAAGTCCAAGAGTCATGCATGGACAAAAGAGCCATGTATAGAAATCCAAAAGAAATGTAATTCCAAGAGTCATATGTAATTCTAAAAGTCCTTTGGAAGTCCAAGGGTTCTAGAAGTCCAAAGGTCATTAGAAGTTGGAAAGTCAAGAGTCATGAGGATATGAAAGGTCATGCCTCAAGTTATAAAAGGATCATCATTGCTCAAGCAAATGGCTTTTAACCTTAGCTTCTCCCATAAGCATTAGAGAGATAGAGATAGCACTTTTGGGGAGCAAGTAGTGGCTCTAACGCTCCACTATTGGTGTTCATTGTACTTATGTGTCTTGGAACTTTTGCTTAATATTTGAAGCCTTTCAACCAACACATTTTCATGCATGAATCATTGATGTTTTGAGACTATTCTTCTAATGTTTGTGGTCTATCTTGGCTTTCATATGTACAGAAGTAATTGAACTATTTTGGTCACTTTGGTGCTTAACTTGTTGGAAATGTGTTGTGATGATTTAATGATCGTTGCATTTATGTGAACTAATTCGTTTGATGTTTAATGATTCTTTCTCGTTTATGTGCGTGTGTATCCATTAGATTAGTACTATTACTTATCTTTTAGAGGCTCACTTTTCCTTCCTGGCAGTGAAACTTTGAAAGAACCTTTATACATGTACAATTGAACATTTCACAAGGCACACTCTCTTGCTCATTCAAAAGCACATGCACACTTCTCTCTCATGCTAACTGCCTAAGCCAAGGCAGATCTTTAAGTAAACGGCAGTCGGGCCGTATTTCCGGATGGGACTCCTACAGCAAACAATGTGAGGTCTAATTGGGACCTCATATCAGGGAGATTCCCTGTATGTTGGCAGTATCCAACACTGTCAACAAGATCTTAGCATGATCTGTTGTCACCCTTGAAGAATACATTAAGGGAAATTATGGATCCATAAGAAAATGTTAGATACATCTCTTGACATATTCGAGTATGATATGGATTGAATTCAGTGACTTATATGAGTTCAATAAAGCACTGAAGATGAAAGTTTGTGATGTTATATACTCAGTGATATGTTGCATAGTTATAAGTATAACTGCATTGAATAAGGCATGGTGCAATGTCAGTGTGATAAGCCTTGAAGAAAGTCTTCTCTCATATATTGGGCAATTGCATAATCATAAGGAATGAACCATGCAAAATTCATGTACTTGTGCCAAAAGTATTTGACAATCTGAAGTGACATATATATGTCTATTAAAGTCTTGAAGTCCCGTGTATTGCTTTGTATTTTTTAATCTGTTCAAGAAGCAAGACTCCTGGAAAGATGCATTGCATAAGATATTTTATGGCACGTAATGTAGAAACTTATTCTTTACTCAAGGAAAAGTTCCTTGCCACTAACACGCTTTTGAAGAAAGAGTACCTTGAATATGAAAAATAGGTTGAGTTCTCTTTTCAAGGCCTAAAAGTAAGATGAGTCATTTGGAGAACTTGATAAGCTCTTAAAGAAGTCAATGATCAGTCGAAGATACATTTGCAAAGCAATGATCAGATATATATCCCGCATTTATTGAGATCCATAATAACTCTAGTATATCCATGATTGTTTGGCATGGAAAGGGAAATTGGCACATTACAAAGATTGTTGGTCTCTCAAAATAATTCTAAAAGGTTAGGGTTTGTAAACCCTAAACTAATCTTAATGAAGCACTAGGGTTTGAATATAGAACACTAGCTAGGCGTTTTCCATAAAAGGAAGAAAAACCCAGGTAAGTCTTGAAGAAAAATTATTAAGAGAGGTGTAAGGTTTGTACAAAATCTTAAATATTGGAGGTTGACGTTTTTGTTGAAAGAAGAAACCTTAACCCTAGCAAGGAGGGAATGACATTATGATGATGATGCGAACGAGGACAATAAAGTTGCAAAATGGATGCAAGGAAAGCTAAGATCAAGAGGGAGCTGACATTTCCCTATAATCCTCAAAGATAAGTATATATCTCTCTTCTTTGATTATTACTATTGTTGATGTTAGTTATTCTCTTGTCTTTGTATCCTTTGCTTGATTGTAATCATTCTTTCATAACCTCCTAGTGAAGATTGCAAGCACATGGTGAAGGTTTCCAAGGCTTTGGCAGCAGAAGGAAGAAGTAGAAGAATGAAGCAAAGCATATGACAAGAGGACTTTCCCGAAATCATGATTTGTGTTGAGAGATGTTGTACTAGATGAACTCTGAATTCGAAGGGAGTTAGTAGATCAGCGAGTTTGAAGTATGCCATGGTTGTGCCTCCAAAAATAGGTCTGTTAGATCTAGCATGTAGCAGATGGAAGCATAGAAGCAATATTTGAGAAGGTTCTCCCAGAAAGAGGGAGAGGATCATGACAAGACATTTGCCCCAAGTTATGAAGTGCACTTCTATTATCATAGTTCTGAAAATTACACCAGGTTGATGCAGAGATTTCTTTCCTCAATGAAGTAATTGAGAAGGAAGAAATACGTAGAGTTGCCTCTGGTTTTTGAAGTACATGAGAAGAAGTCTCGTAATTGAAGAAAACTTTGTATGATCGCAAAGAGACACATTGGGCTTGGTATTTTTGGTCAATGGATCAAGTATGATCCTATATGATTTGTCTCTGATGAAAGCAGAAGGACTCATTTGTCAAAAGGAGCAGTTGTGGCAGAAAGAATTGCTTTCATAAAGGAGGGGGTAGTTAGAGAGCCCTATTTTAGCTTCAGAGGGAGTTGACCTTTGAGTTCGAGATGATGAACTATCATTGACATTGTCAGGCTAGATGGCTAATACACTGAAAGCTAGCAGTGGCAGAGGGAGCAACTAGAATTACCATAGCAAGATATGTTTCAGTCTAAGAGGTAGCACCCAGTTAGGGTGATAGGAAAGCCATTGTTGTGATGAACCCAGTGAAAGGAAGTCGATCAGTTTTATGAGCCAAGGCCTGTTACTTAACATGGGTTGGAGTACCAGCATGGTACAATTGGTCATGACAAAGGCAATTATTATTTAAGATTTATCTCAAACAGTGAAGCACAATTGCAGCTTCAGATTAGGCAGAGAGTGACGATGGAAGAAAGAGTTCATCAAGATATTGCTTCAGTTTGAGCTCCATTATAATTTCTTGGATGTCGCACTCAATATTGCAAAGTCCGAGTATATTGCAGTTGGATTAGCAAGATGAGAAGTAGTATAGCTTCAAAGATTACCTGCAAGACTATCTAGATCAAGTGCAGGTGATGACTATGATGTAATCTCAAAGCACAGTGAGTTTTAGTACCAAGACATGGCACCAAAAGAAGCAGAGCAGCTTCAGTATTATTCTACAGTATAAGAGACTGTTAGCAAAGCCTCTACCCCCGAGTGAAGTTTATATATACTTCAGGGGCAAGCCTGGACTTGTTGAGAATGCCTCTCTCATTGAGAGGGAGTGTTGATGAGATAATATTGTGGACTGACATTTTCCCTGTGTCAAGTGCTTTGACCCGAATTAGAGAGATTCTCCCTGTGTCAAGCACATTGACCCGAATTAGGGAGAATGGTCCGGCAGAGGACTGACATTCTTCATGTGTCATGTATGACCCGATTTATGAAGAATGGTCTTGGAGCATCAAGCTCATTTAGCATCGAACCTAGAATTACTCTCATAAGAGTGTGGCCTTTAGTGATTCACCATGAGTCAAGACAATGACCCAAATGATGGTGAACTAAGACTAGTTTATGCTAAATGATACGCCATGTGTCTGAAGTACTGATCCGAAATTATGGTGAGGTTATACCATAGGTATGAAGTACTAACCCGAATTATAGTGTAGATGCACCATGTGTCTGGAGTACTGACCCGAATTATGGTGAGGATATACCATAAGTTTGAGGTACTAACTCAAATAATGGTACCGTGTTGATGCTATTGATGAAAAGGTACCTGATAAGGAACTTGTAGCTATAGCACTCAATGGTTTGCCTAACTCCTAGGATTCTTTTTCATCAAGCATTAGTGGCAGAGAAAATGTTCCTACCTTGATAAACTATGGGTTGTTGGCACTCAAGAAGAATCTAGGCTTATGTCTAAAGGCAAGACTCCAAATCCAGGTGAAGATTCTCAAGCATTTCCAGCCCACTCAAAGAATATCAAGGGAAGAAGAAATTTTGGAAGATTTCAAAGAAATACAGGTAGAAGACCTACTTCAAGATTTGCTCCAAGACTTGCTCTAGGAAGAGGACTTGCTCCACAAAGAAGACCTCCTCCACCCTCTCAATAAAGAAGGGACATGTCAATTGTCCAATGTTTTCGTTGCCAAGCATATGGTCACTATCAAAATAGGTGTATTCAAAGGAATGATGATTGAAAATGGAAAGGGAAGCAACATGCCTCCACAGTTGATCATAATAAACCTTCATTCAAGAGGAGGCCTAGGAAGAAAGATTTTGATGATGATAAATATTCTTTTTATTTTACTTTCATAAGTTCTATTGCAGGTCAGGATGAAATTTGGTTGGTGGATAGTGGTGCCTCTAAGAACATGACTGGATATCATGAACATCTTTGAAAACAATTGAAAAGAAGATATTTCAAAGGGTGGAGCTTGGAGACAATGACAAGTACAAAGTCAAAGGCATTGGTTCATCATCCTTCCAATTGGAATCAGGAGGTAATGTCTTTATTAACAATATTTTATATGTTCCTAGTTTGAAGAAGAATTTGTTATTCATTTCATCTCTTGAAGGCAAAGGATATAGAATTGTCTTCGTTGATGGTCAAGTTCTAGTATGGAAGAAAGACTCCTCCTTTGAATCTGCCAAAGTCATATGTGTACGAATAGGAGGTCTATACCATCTCCTTGGTCACTCAATTAAAGCCTTGATATACAACACCTTTGATCTTCGTGAACTATGGCACCAAAGGTGCACTCATGTTGATTATAGAGCTTTGACTAGAATGAAGGATTTTGTTAAAGGTGCACCTGAAAACGAGATTGAACATGATGGAGTTTGCAAAGGATGTGCTCTTGGGAAAAATGTCAAAGGGCAATTCACTAACAGTGATAGTAAGTCCAAAGGAATATTGGATCTCATACGTTCTGATGTTTGTGGACCTATGTCTAACAAATCCTTGGGTGGCTATTTGTACTATGTCACTTTCATTGGTGATTACTCTCGTAAAACATGGATTTATTTCTTGAAATCCAAAGATGAAGTGTTTGAAAAGTTTCAAGAATTCAAGGCACAAGTTGAAAATGCTAAAGGAAGAAAGATCAAGACATTAAGATTTGACAATGGAGAAGAATACATATCTAAGAAGCTCCTTGCCTTTTGCAATGATGCTGGAATTAAGAGGGGGTTGATAGCTCCTTACTATCCTCAACAAAATGGAATTGCTGAAAAGCATAACATAACTATTATGGAAGTTGCCAAAGCCATGCTTCATGATCAAGAGTTTTCGATGTTTCTATGGGGAGAAGCTTCAAAGACAATTGTTTATGTTCAAAATAGATGTCCTCACCGAATCATGGAATATGAGACTCCTAAAGAAGTCTTCATAGGTGAGAAGCCCAATGTGGAACATCTGAGAATTTTTGGTTGTCCTATTTATGTTCATGTATCCAAGGGGAAAAGAACAAAGTTAGAACCCTCCGAGAAGAAAGAAACTTTTGTTGGCTACAATGAAAATTCAAAAGCTTTCAGAGACTATGTACCAAGACAACAATCAATTGAAACTTGCAGGGATGTCATTTTTTATGAGGATGTTGCTTTCTAGAAGTCTAAAGGATCACACTTGGACTTTGACGATGAGATGCAAGTGGCTCCTAAGAAAGTGGAATCAAAACCTAAAGAGCATGAACCTATGGAACAAGATCCTCAAGAATAGTCTGACGATCCACATGAATTTGTTGATTCACCAAGAGTCACAATATATAAGACTAGAAAGGGACCAGCTTAGCTTGAAAGAAATTTGAAAGAAGTTGAAGGACATGTAGCACCTCGTGGCACCTTCAGAGAAAGTAAGAGACCAAAGAAGTATTCTAGTTATGCAACATTGATGAGTAAGATCATTGAGTCCAAACCATCCACCTATGAAGAGGCAATTGAACATCAAGTTTGGAAAGATATTATGAATGAAGAGTACCAGTCCATATTGAAGAATGATGTAAGGAAAATGATGCTAAGACTCGAAGGAAAATATGTTGTGTCTTCTAAATGGATCTACAAAATCAAGCATGCAACTGATGGAAGCATTGAGAAGTACGAGGCAATACTTGTGGCCCGTGGATTCTCCCAGAAAGAGAAAAGATTATGAAGGCAGATTTGCACTTGTTGCCAAGAATTATTTTTGTTGAGAAATCTAGGGCATAGAGATTAAGAGATTTCTCTTTTATTAGTAAATGCTTGTGAGTGCTTTTTACTTCTTTCGATTAGGATCTTCTTTTACTTAGGTTATTAGTGTTCTTCATCAAATAGCTACCAATGCATAAACCATAAAGAGACAAGAATCACAGAATATAGGCTATCAACCAGGGCCAAAACCTCTCACGCTTTGAGAGGAAAACCCAAACAAATTCTTCTTATACAGATTTCAATTGACGAATACCAAGACCACGACCCTTGACCTATTTGCCACTCCAAGACCAAGGCACAAGTTCTCTTGACAACCAACCTTTTGCTCCTTTCCTCTTCTACCTTCTTAGCACCAAGACATTATTACCACGGAGATCTAATTATTGTCATAACACTAAGATCTCCTTACTGTATCATCACCAAGATGTTACAACACTGAGACCTTTTTTATGAGATCTTCTTTCTGTGGTAGTACCGAGATCCTCCTACTGTGATGACACCAAAACCTTCTTACTGAGGTGGCGCTGAATTCTTCTTACTGTGGTGACACTTAGACAAATATTGCACCGAGACCTTGACTGTGAGATAGCACCGAAACTGTGAGATAGTGATATTGAGATATCACCGAGAACTTCCCTCTAAGATTATCCGAAATCTTCTTCACTGTGATCTTTTATGTGATTTATCCGAACTCCTGTCACTGTATACCGAACTTATCTTCTGAAATTTTGTGAGATATATCTCAGAGATCATCGAACGGTTTTATTGTGATATCTGCACCTTATTTCAGAGACCAATCCGAGCTACTGTGGTGTAGCAATGCGACTAGTATATATAGTTGTTTCCCACAATAAATAAGCCGACATGACTTTGCTGAAAGGTTGTATCTCCATATATGCCAACATGAGTTCACTTATGGAAGCCGACTTGAAGAAGGATGACTTATGCTTGTCTTGGAGGGCTACTTGACAATACTATTGACTCATATATAAGTGTAATATGCCCAAGAAGGGTCCTTCATACATGACATAGACTCAAATTGATTTTATGACCAATCCTAAGGACTCACAATGGGAGTCATACTAAAATAAAATTCCTTGCTCATGAAACCCAAGAGACAATCATAATAATAATTTTATTTAACTTCTTTTCATCAATTACATAAAATCACAATTACACGTCATTATGAAGACCAAACCTAGTTACTTTTCAACACTTTTATTAAATCTATTATTGCTCTTGCTTCTATTACAAATTGGAAATTACATCAAATGGATGTTAAGATTGCTTTTCTAAATAGAGTCATTGAAGAGAAAGTATGTACTGAACAACCTCAAAGCTTTGAGATTCATAATAGAGAGACACGTGTTTGTAAATTGAAGAAAGCCTTGTATGGGCATAAGCAAGCTCCTCGTGCATGGTACTCTCGTATTGATAGCTATTTGTTGAGTCTTGGTTTCAAAAAGATCAATGTTGATCCCAACTTGTACTTCAAAGTTGTTGAAGGTAAGCCCTAGATTTTGTTGTTGTATGTAGACGATATATGTCTGGCAGGGGCTAAGAATCTCTTTGTCCAATGTAAGAGGGAGTTGATTTTTGAATTTGAGATGAAGGATAATGGTCTTATGCATGACTATTTGGGATTGGAAATATGGCAAAAGCTTGGTGAAACCTTTGTTGGGGAAAGAAAGTACATCATTAAGATCCTTCTGAAATATGGCATGATAGACTGTAAGTCCATGATACTCCCATGGTGGCAAGTTGCGAGACAGTGAATCTGATCTAGTTGATCCCTCTATGTATCGTAAATTGATTGGCTCATTCAACTATTTAGTTAACACCGAACCTGATATCTACTATGTTGTGAACATGTTGGGCCAATTCTTGGTTGATCCCCAACATTACCATTGGGTTGCAACGAAACATATATTGAGATATTTGTGTGGCACCATTGATTATAGTTTGAGATATGTTTCTAATGGAGAATGGCAAGTGCATGGTTCTACAAATGTTGATTGGGATGGATGCACTAAACATAGAAAGAGCACTTCTGGTTTACATTTTAGCTCGGGCTTTGCTATGATATCATGGTCAAGTAAGAAGCACACTTATGTTGCTCTTAGTACAGCTGAAGTTGAGTGTATAGTTTCCTGTTCAACCTGTTGTAAAGCAATTTGGCTTCAAAAGTTGTTTGTTGGTTTGTTTGATCAAGTGTTGGAATCGACCATTGTATATTGTGACAATCAAAGTTGTGTAAAGCTTTCTGAGAATCTAGTTTTTCATGACAGGTCGAAGCACATTGAGATCAAGTATCATTACATCTGGAATATTCTTCAAAGAGGAGTTGCGAGGCTTGAATACATTCCTACTAATGAGCAAATTGTTGATGTTTTGACAAAGCCACTATCCCAAATGAAGTTGCTTATTTCAAAGAAAAGCTTTGAGTGGTTGAGAATTCCTCTCTTGGAGAAAGGGAACATTGATTGTATAGCATCATGAAACTAACAATCTTCCTTGGACTTTGCTGAGAGACCATGGTTTATGGTCAAGAAGATTGTCCTGCTTACTCCCTTAAGTCATTAAGATTGACTTAGAAACCAATATGGCTATGGAGTTTGGTTCTGAGACTTGGAGTGATCCCTTAAGTCATTGTATTTGACTAAGAGACTAGTGGATTTGGTCGGGGACACTGATTTTGAGTTTTCTTCCTTGAGTCATTGTGTTTGACTGAGAGACAAAGTGGACTTGGTCGGGAAGATTGATTTTATGTACTCCCTTGGGTCATTGTGCTTGACCGAGAAACCATTTCATATGGTTAGAGAGTTTGGCCTCATTGATTGATCCCATAGTCAGTTTGGTACTAACCTTGATGCCACTGTGTTAAAATTGGCAACTTGGGCAAAGTTCCACCTTGGGACAGCTCATTTGATGGAGGTGATGATTGTATTAAATTCCTCTTTTCGAGAGGACCAAAATTGATATAAAGATCATCTCATTTGGACAAGCAGAAGTGTGATTTTGAATTTATGCCCATACATGTGCAAATTGTTCAGGTCGGCCACATCATCATGTAGGCTCATGAAGCCCAATGGACATGATTCTTCACCCTCAATGACTTGTATAAATACAAGTAACCTTTCACCTCATTTGGCATCATCATCACTCACAGATTCTTCTCTCTCCTTCTCTCATTGGTTCATACAACATTGGGCTTTCTCTCTCTCTCACACGTGTGGCACAAGAAGGAAGAATTTCTGGGCTGAGTTGCAGGGCCAAAATTTTCAGGAAGCAGACCAAGTTTGACTAGCATTGACCAGGGGTTCTTTGACTAGCTTTGACTGCGATTTTTGGAGGATTGTTTGTCTTTTTAGGCCACATTTTTGGGCACAGAAATCAAGAGAGTTTGGGTAGTTTGATCAAGGTTGACTTCAGGGTTGACTGCAATTTTGAGCGCAGAAAATTACAATAGTTCTTCTCTCTCCTTTGACCGAATTTGACTAGACTATTTTGGGCTGATTTTAAGCTCCAAGGCAAGTCGAGTTTGATTGTGGTTGACCGAGCTCAAGGAGGCAAGTTTGACAATTGCATTGACCATCTCTGACTTTCTAGTTAGGGCTGATTTGACTACAATTGACTGCAGATTTTGACAAGGGTTGTTTTTACTTTGAATTTGGCAAGACAATTTGACTTTTGTACTCTCTCTCTGCTGAACATTTTGATATAATAATAAGAAGAATTGATCAAAGTGTTTTCTCCACATTGGTGTTTTTCCCTGGCATCCACCAAATCTGATGTCCTCTTGTCTTGGCTTGTCTTTTGCTTTCTGTTTCATGTTCTATCTACTTTTACTGTCAATGTGATTAATGGTTAATGTAATTGTTATTAAAAACCAAAATTGGAAATTGTCATTGGGTTGCTAAAGGAACATTGAAGTAATTGTGTTGAGCATAAAACATACCATTGTTAACTAAAATTAGCACATTGGTTTTGGCTTATGGGATGAGCTTGATGCTATGTATCTTTCCTTATGATGAAACTTGTACATTTGATTTTGTGATCTCTCCCTTAGGTCATTACAAAGATACCAATGGATTGGTCGGGGAGATTGATCTTGAGCAATGTTATCAAGATCGAACTATACCAGTCTAAATCGGTCAATCCAACCAGTTTGAGGCCAAAACCAGTTCAGACCAGTGACCCGAACTGTTTTTCACCGATTCGATACTAAACCGGTCGATTCTTGTATGAAACCAGTTGATTCAGTACCGAACCAACCTTCTTTCATTGAATCGACCAGTTCGGTACTAAACCGACTGGTTTTGTACATTGGTGCCAAGGACCCTTTGAATGCAATTTTGTTTTCAAAAAAGCAAAGATAAGTAAAAGTGACATTCTCCTTTATCTTTCATTTTCATCATTTTACTTAAATTTTTAATATTACCATGAAATGACTCAGGATGTTTAAGAGTGGTTCTGACGTCATTGGATTTCATATGGAGAAAGTAGAATTTTAAATCTAACTCAAAATCCAATAGACTTAACAGTTTTCCAGGATTTCGGGATTGGGGGGATTGCAATGCTACATTGAATTTTGTCATGTACGAGGGTATGAACTAGCATTTAATCAAGAGCACCAAACCCTCTATGTACCTTGATGTTAGTGGCATTGGTTGTCGATCTCCTCTATCATGAGCATACTAAAAAAAGTACCCATCACTCAAACAAAATCTTGACTTGACATGCTATGCTTTTTCTATCTTATTTTAATGCTTAGAGGGTGATATTGATGACGAAAATCCCAAAATCGGCAATGATTTTCATGATATGTAAGTATTTGTTGTAGCATAATTCTTTTTGGATGCTAGAGGTCGTATTGAGCTTGTTCATTGATGTATTTTTTATTTAGAGATGGATTGCATTCGATGCTATTTTGGTTATGTGCACCCTTACATGCTATATAAATGAAAACTTTTGCTTATTTGTGTATAAATGGTTTGGATTCATATGGATGCACATGAATATATATGTTTTTTTTAAATTGGAATATTTTATTTGTTTTTGGTTGGCTAGTTTTTTGGTCCCCTTTTTTTACCAGTTTTCATTCGATTCTAACTGATTCCTAGTCCGCGTGGTCTACAGGTTCAATGACTAATCTGGTTTTGATAACATTGATCTTAAAAATAATGAAAAGTACCTCCCTGGCTAAGAGGGAGTGTTGAAAAGGCACAAGTAGATATTGGGGGCGGAGCTCTGGTGGTAATAGGGGTTTGAAGCTCACGGACTCACCAGATCTAGATTTCAAAACTGGAGAAGAATAGGGTCAGAGTGGCAGAGCTACACAGGAGGGGACAGAATCTGACCCGACAAATGGAAAACGTGGGGTCCATAGGAACCCCATCTTACAAGCAAATAATGATGAACAAACAAACAGCACGGGTAGGGGTGCAAATAGCAAGCTATGAAAGGTCACATAAGGAGGACTTGACCAGCAAGGGAAGGAAAGAATACGAAGGCATTGAGGATAACAAAGCTCAAAGACTGAAAGGAAAGGATGACAACAAAAGAACAGAAAACAGAGGCAGGGAGAAGCCAATACAAGCACATCTCGCCCATGAAAACAAACAGGAAAAGGAGCAAACAGTAGCAGAAGAAGAGGCTCTAGATAAGGATAAAGAGGAAAAAGGAGGAAAAACAACAACATCCAACAGAAAGAAGAATCAAGGTCCATGTAAACCTAAGGCGGCAGAAACCCTAAGGGTCGTGATAATAGAACCAGACATTCAAGCCTACCGGGATCACATGATCGAACATGTAGTGATCTGCAAATTCATGGGGCTCTGGCCAACAGAACGGGCGTTGTGTCAATGGATAAAGCAACAATGGAAGCCCAAAGGTGATGTTAGACTGCACTTAGGAGCCAAAGGCTTTTTCACTGTTGTTTTCTCAAATCTAGAAGATAAGGATAGAATATTTGATGGTGGACCTTATTTCTTTGCTTCTGCGGGCCTGTACATAAGGCCATGGAAACCCAATTTTGTACCAGAAAAAGAAACCTTCAAGCAGGTACATGTCTGGATACGCCTCTTCTCCCTACCAATAGATTATTGGGGATATGCAACTCTTGAACAAATAGGGAATAAGCTAGGGACTTTCACCAAAGCATCAGAAGCTACTTTGCAAAGAAGGTACACCTCATGTGCCAGAATCTGTGTGGAAATGGATGTGTCTAGGGCTCTGCATGAGGGACTATGGCTGGAGTATAGGGATGAAGATTATTTCCAAGCCATAGATTATGAGCAAATCCCATTCCGGTGTCGAAAATGTCATGAGCATGGTCATTTAATCAGAGAATGCCCACTAAATAAAACAGCGGGAGACCATAAAGAAGAGCACAAAGGAAACACCAGACCAAAGGAAGCACCTCACAAGGTAACACAAGCAATGCTTTTGAAATCTTGGAAACTGAAACGGAATCAGAGGATAACAGTAAAGAACAAAACATCAATGAAGCAAACAAAGCTACAACAGAGCCTAAGTCTAAAGCACTGGAGGGGAATCCTTCAAGCATTATGCTACAGATTCAAGAAACAACAAAGGGGGTAGATGAAGACTCAGAAATGCTCATAAGTGACATCGGAATCGAAGAGATGGAACTCAATGATATACTAGAGCAAGAGGGAGTAAATCTACCAGACATGGTGGAAAACTGGAAAAAGAAGGGAATGGAGCACATATCGGAAGAGGAAGTTAAGCGAATTAATGATATCCTTATAGCACGACAAAGAGCAAAGATGGAAATGCAAAGCAAGAGCCTGGGCATAGCTAAAGGACTAGGAGTCAGAACACAGGGCCTACATCAAACTTCCACAAGTTCCAAACATCGGAAAAAAAAGAGGATGCAAGACCAACAATGAGGCACTGCAAGAACTGGGACAAATGCTTTTAAACTCCAGTAAGACGAAAGCCCTAGAGGCTTTTTCTCTAAGCTCCTAAACTTTGTTTAAAATGAAGATCATCTCTTGGAATGCTAGAGGGCTTAATAGCCAAATAAAACAGCGTCTTTTAAAGAAGAAAGTCCAAAAGGAAAAATCAGACATAATATTTATGCAGGAAACCAAATGTACAAGTAATACAATACTCAATATAAGCAAAAAAAGGCAAACATATGGAATACCTGGAGACAACCAGCAATGGATGGGAGGGAGGCTTAATCACTTTGTGGAATCCGCAAGTAATCAAGATCCTCTCATCTGAAGCGAACAGATCCTTCATAACGGTAGAAGCTCAAGTGGTAGGAAACTCTGAAACTTATCTGTGTACTAATGTCTACAGGCCAAAGTAGCTAGAGGAGAAGTTTCTTTTTATGAGAACTCTGCTAAACCTGAAGCTAAGATATCCCCAAGCAAAGGCAATCATAGGAGGGGATTTCAATATGATAACCACCCTCACGAAAAAGAAAGGAGGTATAAAGAAACTCAATAAAGATTCTGAAGCTTTTCTAGACTTCATCAAAACAGCTAATCTAGTGGATGTCTATCCCAGAAGTGGGGCTTACACATGGAACAACAAAAGAGGAGGTCACAGGCAAATTGCTTCTCGACTAGACAGATTTCTCATATCAGAATGTATTCTGCTGGAAGGAATTATAGTGGAATCAAATATTCTTCCCAGTGGAGGGTCAGACCATTGGCCTATATCTCTGAATGCTGCTATCCAGAGCACCCCTAGAAACAAACCTTTTAGATTTGAAAAATTTTGGCTTACTCATCCAGATTTTTTACAACAAATCGAAAAATGGTGGAACGAACCTGTGGGCGTTAAAGGTACCAAAATGCACAGATTACAAGGTAAACTAAGACACATTAAAGACAAGATCAAAATCTGGAACCAAACGGTCTTTGGGAACATATTCAAAGAAAAAATGAAATTAGAGGAGCAATTAGAGCAGATACACACAGGATGGATTCAAAGGGATACAAACCTGGAAACTATAAGTAAAGAAAAAACGTTGTTGCAAGAATGGCAACTTCGTTGCCAATAGGAGGAAACTCTATGGAAGCAGAAATCCTGAGTTCAGTGGCTTAAGGAAGGAGAACAGAATACAAAATTCTTCCACAAATCAGCTATTGACCATAGAGGAGCTAATAAAATCCTCAGTCTTAAAGATGAACAGGGAGCCATACTACAGACACATCAAGAAATATCAACCCTTCTCACCACGCATTTCAGCAGCATAGCTCTAGAACCGGAGGTTGACAGAATGCAAGCAATTGATGAACTCATCTCCTCAATCGCCAAGCTTATCACTATAGAGCAGAACCTCGCACTGACTCGAGAAATTTCCATGGAAGAGGTGGAAGAAGCAGTGAAAGAAATGCCCAATGACAAAGCTCCTGGACCTGATGGTTTTACTATTAATTTCTACAAGGCATGTTGGGATATTGTTAAAACAAATGTCTGGGAAGTTGTGGAGGACTCTCGACGTTCGGCCTCAATCCTCAAGTCCCTCAACTCCACCTTCCTTGCTTGATTCCAAAAGAGGAGGAAGCTAACACTCCTGCAAAGTTTCGTCCTATAGCACTGTGTAATGTCATATATAAAATCATCTCTAAAGTTATAGCTAACAGAATGAAACCTATTCTTCCGGGCCTCATCTCAGAAGAGCAATCTGGCTATGTTGAGGGGAGACAAATTTTGGACAATGTTTTACTAGCTCAAGAAATGATTCACACACTTCAATCTAGGAAGAAAGCAGGTATGGTGATGCAACTTGATCTGTCTAAAGCATATGACAAGGTCAACTGGAATTACCTGGAAGCAATTTTAAAAGCATTTGGCTTTGCTGGTCAATGGATAGTATGGAATTTAGCTCTGATCAAATCTACTAAATTTTCCAATTTGGTCAATGGAGCCCCTTCTGCTCAATTTTCTCCTTCGCGAGGGCTTAGGCAGGGTGATCCATTATCCCCATTCCTTTTTGTGATCCCGATGGAAGGTTTGAGCAGACTTATTCGCAAAGCTAAGGAGGAAGGAATTATCAAAGGATTGCAGCCCCTGCCTTCTATTCCAGCAACCACTCATCAACAATTTGTTGACGATACGATGTTACATGACACTCCCACAGTCAAAGAAGCCATGGGCTACAAAAGGATCCTCAATCTTTTTAGCAAGGCTTCGGGTATGGAGCTTAATCTTTCGAAATCTACTATCTTCTTTTTCAACACTCATCTAGCTGTGCAAAAAAATCTCTCCTCCATCCTCAGCTTCAGGAAAAGCAGCCTCCCCTCAAGATACTTAGGAGCTCCTTTAACTGACAAACCCTAGCAAAAAATCCACTGGGAAAAGATCCTGGCTAACTTGGAGAAAAGATGTCATCACTGGACCCATAGGGCCTAAATTTTGCAGGAAGATTGGTCTTAACCAAAGCAGTCCTTCAAGCCATACCTCAATATATGCTCTCCATTATTCCAACTCCCAAAGAAGTCCTTCAACAAATAAGGGTCATTCAAAGAACGTTCCTCTGGTCAGGGAATTCTGAGAAGAAAAAATGGTCACTGATCGCGTGAAACAAACTATGCAAGCCCAAACAACTGGGAGGTTTGAACTTGCAAGATCCCTCCACAATCAACTGGGCCTGTGGTGCTAAGTTGTGGTGGAAGTGGTTGAAGGAACCCAATTTACCTTGGGCTAAGCATTGGAAGGAAAAATACGCTCCAACACATAGTTTACAGAACCTAATCAGAATGCAAGAAAACCCAGAAGGCTCACCTATCTGGAACCTAGCAAGAAGCAACCGGCATATCATACAGGAGAACAGCTTTTAGGAAATTCGCAATGGAAAAACAGCCATTTTTTTTAGGATGCCTGGCAACAACTCCCCAAGTTGGAAAGGCCTGAGTTTGCAGATTTTCAAAGAAATAACTTGGAGCTAGGGAGAACTAGGGCAAATCATTATTGGAAACCTAATGAAAGGGGCCAAGAGTGGAGAACCTGGATATTCAATGAAACAGAGCACATAACCGAAGCAAACAATGGCACAAGGAACCTGAGAACACTTTTAGATAAAAGAAGGATAGAACAGCAGAAGATAATGACCAATTAAGATGGGGAAAGCAGGGTGGAGGTAATTTCACGCTCAAGGAAGCTAGAAATTACATAGAAGACTCAGAGCGGGAAGAAAAGGTCAATTGGAGCAACAAGGTTTGGGATTCCCAGCTCTGGCCAAAAATCAAAACTTTCCTTTGGCTCCTTATGCACAAGAAAACTCTTACATGGGAGAATCTCCAGAAGAAAGGGTTCTCTGGCCCCTCTAGATGCCCCATGTGTGGGAAGGAAGAGGAGACAATGAATCACCTCTTCAACACATGTGACTTGACAAAACTGCTATGGAAATGGGCGGAAACTATATTGCAAAAAACAGACAGAGTTAGAAATTATATTCCAGAAACCATCGAGAACTGGAGGAGCAATTTCTCCAATAATCAATTGGTTAACACCATTTGGAAACTCATACCAGGGCTCATTGCATGGTCAATTTGGAAGGAAAGGAATCGAAGAGTCTTCTTAAACGAAACCAGAAATTTAAACCACTCCATCAATATAATTCTCCAAAATGTTAAGCAATTGTTTCTTGTCAAAGGTAAAATAGAACAAGATACTAAAATCTCGACTGTAGACTTACAAATTTTGAAAGCTTTCAACCTGGATAAGGGAAACTTTGCTGCCACCTGGAATTGCCGACAGGAGATAAACACCAGTTTAAACGCCTGGAAGAGGCCACCTTCAGGATTCCTTAAACTCAATTTTGATGGAGCCTCTCGGGGTAATCCGAGTCTGGTCGGTATCGGAGGGGTTCTCAAGAACAGTGAAGGAGAACTTCAGTATATTTTTAGCAGAGCTCTAGGGGAAGGAACCAACAACGAAATGGAGTTTACAGCGTTGGAATAGGGTTTGAGAATTCTTCGGAAATTACATGCTGGAGCAGCGGTGGTGGAAGGGGACTCTCAGCGAGCAATTACAGCAGCGAAAAGGATGTATGCAGGAGCCAAAGCAAGCAAAGTCACTCAGCACTGAAGACTGGCCAAGGTGACAGAGAGTATTGCCGAACATCTTTTGTGGTTGAATGGTTTAATCTTCCAAGCAGTTCGACGCAAAGCCAACACCGTAACGGATCACCTGGCAAATTATGGTATAGAAAATCCCACTATCATCATGGACAGCTGTTGGCAGGACATCACCTACCCGGAACTGAGAAACAATGCTCTCGAGACAGGACATTTTTAACGAAGGATAAGGCCAAGGGTACGAAGATCTTTGCAAGTAGTGGAGTATGACACCATCCAATCGAAAGGTAGTGAGAATAGAGGGCCGGAAGACGAACGATGTACACGCAGGTAATGGGCATTCAATGCACAAGCAGGATGGAGCAACTCCTAGCAGTTCCATGAACAAAAAGTATGAACTCCGTCAGCACCCATTTAAAACTATTTCCACTTGGCACTCACCAGAAGGGTTCAAGAGGGCCAAATTTAATAGCATAGATCCGACACATCAACAAAATTGTGAACCACGGACCAAAGATAATCATGAAGGGACGTGCGAACATAAGGTGGCGAGATGGGACGCATCAAGTGGTTCATTCGCTCTCTCCTCTATATCTACAGTCCCCAATAACAGAAGCACCACTCTGATTTCCGAAAGTCACCAGAATCCCATCATTTGTGCTATCAGAAGACGACTTTTTTCTGTTCTTAGTCTTAAAGGAATGGCGCGCGAAGGCAGCAGAAATGCATCTGCCAACAAAGATCTCAAGCAAGCACGGGAAGCCTACGAAACAAGGACCTCGCAGAAGGAGAAGCGTAAGATTGAGGAGCTGGAAGCTATTGTGAATGAAGAAGAAGAAAACCTGGAGGAGAATGATATGGGGAAGGACATGGAGTGGGTTCAGGATCCTGGCACGACGTCGACTCGAGCTACTCAATATGTCCGCACTCAGGCAGAGATGTGGCGTATGAAAACAATGTTGGCGAAAGCCATCAGCATGCAAGGGGAGTATCTTAGCCAAGCTCGACAGGCTCAACAGGCCATTTCTGTCAGTTCTGCAAATCATGTGGCGGTCTTGGAGGCTCTAGACTTCAAAATCAACTCGCTAGAGCAACAATTTGGTAACATTTCCAAGAAGCTGACAATCTTGATCAGCCTTCTTCGGCATTCCATTTGCCAGGAAGCTGCAATTGGGGGGGAAAGGGCGGAGGAGAAAACAAGTACCAGCCAAGGAAAGCTCTCTTCTCTACCTCAGGCGGGCAGAGCTTCTACTTCGACTAGTCAGGATTCCTCCGCCAAAGATTATATTGGTCTTGAGTTGTAAGGGGTCATTTCTGCAGTCCCTTTGGGTGTTCGTGGGACTTGGGTCAGCACCTTCGGACTCTGTTCTACGAACTTCTCTACTCTGTTTCAGTTCTCTGTTCTTAATTTTCACAGTTTATGTCTTAGTTACCTTGCCAGTCTCGGTGGATCTCGGATATAGATGGACTCTATTTGTCATGGGTTAAGATGGTTCACTGTTTTTTGATGGCCCCAAACTTTCTATGCCGCCCTGCGTGGCGAGCCCTGGGGATTTTTGTCAGTCAAGATGGTTCTGATAGGTTGCAATCGAACAAGGGAGACGTTCTATAGTCTGCACGAGCAGACCTTTTTGTAAAATATGTAATTTTTGTCTTAATACAAACTGCTAACTTACAAACAAAAAAAAGAGGGAGTGTTGAAAAATGGTAGTTGCGGTCAGTATTTTCATGATCTAAATCAAAGGAGAAATCATTTATTTTCCAACTGTCCAATTGGACCTAAATTTGTCAAGTTGGCCCCACCACATGAAGGGGTTTGACTCCAAGGTCAAAATCCACCTCTTGACTCACATATATATTGGCATTCATTGGACTCCAATTGGGCATCATCACATCACTCACTCATTCTACTAATCAAGGTGATCTGTTCACACATGCGAGGAGGAGAAGAGGATTGATTTATGCGTTGACAATCTCATTTGACTTCCATTGACCAGCATTGACTTGATTCATTTCTCTTTTGACCGAGATATTGACTGAGGTTTGGAGGTCGATTTCTTATGTGTTTCGTTGACTATCTTTGACCGAAGTTTTGTCTCTATTTCTGGGTTGTTGACCAAGAGTTGACCACAGGCCAACTTCTGAAGTTTGGCCAAAATCTTGAATGTAGAATTGCAGGCCAAATTTCGGCCCCTTTGACCAGCAGCCTCATGCCAAAATTTGGCCCTCATGTCTATACTTTGACTTTGAACCGTGCGTTGACTTTTTCTCCCTTGTTTGACTGGTTTTGACTTGAAAATTATTGAGGTCAGAGATTGGCATTTTAACTGGAATATTCTGATGTACAAATGATGAATTGAATTCTCTCTCATTATCATAAGGAAAGATTATCAAGTTTTCCTCCTTGTCGGGTTTTGTCCCAAGAAATTTTGGTGTCTCTTGATTTATTGTTTTCTATGATCTCTATTGCTCTATTGAAGTTTATGGTTGAAATTTTCGAGTATAACTACTTAATGATTGGAATGCTCTAAAGAAATCAAATTGTATCATTGGAAATAGTTATCAGTTTGAAAATTTGTCTAATCTATTTGCTACTAGAAAATCAACATATTGAGTAAGCTTAATTTACTTAATGCCATATTCTCTCTATTGTTTTTCCAGCATTTCATAGCAAGCACATTTGTATAAGTAACACATCACTTATGGCTTGTTAAATATGGAAACGACTTTGACACCTTAACTTTTTTTGTCACTAGAAATGAGACAGTTGCTTATTTTCTTAGTCAATCTAGTCTAAATCGTTCTCCATTACTATAACTGATTAGACTAGCAGAAGATAGGAATTCCCCCCTATGCTAGGATGGCATAGTTTCCTTAGTCTAAAGTGTGGGACAAGGCTACCAAGGTGACAGTGGGTAGCTTTCCTGTTGTGCCTCTAGGTTCACCTATTGAGGCTAGAACTTTTCCTCCCAGGGTGTTTGAGAGATAACTCTCTACACCTAACTAGTGATTAAACTAGGAGTGGTAATAATATGTTATTCAACATATATTTATGAACATCCAATCAGAAACAATTATCATCTAAGCGAAGACATTATTCTTGGTAATAGTTATCATTGCGTTGTCCCCACAGAATTCAAAGGGGCCCACTCAAACTCGTAATCATCCAATCTCTTTTATCCTTGTGTATATGGTTGTCACAAACCTATTTTTCCCTTTGTATTTAGATGAAGAACCACTTGTGCAATTCTCTCTACACTCACTCTTAATATAATCAGGAAATTAGAATTTCCATTTTATCTTTGGAACATGGCTGCTACTATATGCACATCTAGTAATGATCAAAATCTAGCTGACATTCTACTTTTTACAAATTAAAAATACAAGTTCTGGAAATAATTGCAAATAAGAGAAAGTTGAAACTTTCCAAATAACCAGCCTACTGCCAGGAAATTAGAATTACTTTATAATAGTGATTATTTTCTTATAGTATGGCTGGTTTTAACACAAACAATGGAAATGGATTAAAAACAAAACAAAACAAAACATCAAAAGATGCATAATTAATGAAAAGATATACACTAACTAACGTTGATATATAATTTCATAAATTAATGAAAGACGAAGTTACATGTACCCATGGCAGGCCAATAAAAAAATAAGAAAAGCGATCACACTAACACCTTTTGATGAAAAGTTGTAGGCCTGAAAATTAGTCCCCCATTTCCTAGATCGCATCCAGCTCTATTATTTGCAAAACAATGAGCACCAAAGCATCAGTAAAATTACTCCCCCAAAAAGGAAAAAAAAATGCTGCAAAAATCAGTACTGTACTCCCCATGTTTGAACTAAAAATCCAAGAAATTACTAAATAATACAAACTCAATGCATCTATAAATGACTACGTAAATATATTCGTTCTTTTCTGATTTAAAGCCAGGTGAAAAAGTCCATTGAAATAATTTCCCATATCATTATTTCCAACGGCTATAACCTAATATTTCCACATTATCATGACGACAGACCTCATCCTCCACCACAAATTGTTGCATCTCTTTTTTAAATTCTTTACAAATGAAATTTTATCTCACATTTTAATCAAACTTAAAACCTTGTGTATATGGTATTTTCTTATAGAATACTAAGCTTTAGTTCAGGTAACTTTATCATCATACCATAGCAGAAAAGATCATTCATCCATTCTAACTCCCGTTACCCATTGCTTGTTCTACTTCAATGATCACAGAAACTTTCAAATCCTTGACATATTTCATGTAAATGTTAGCAATTTAAATTTAAATCCACTACAATAAAATATTCATTTCAGTCCCTTGGTATAAACTGGAAAGAGCATTAGCTTATATATTGTCTTACTAATGTCAAAATCAAATGTGTGCCCTTAGTCATTTCTTCTGCACAAGGCTTAAGTGTCCTTGTGAGATTATATCTTAAGATATTTATAATCTTTAAAATACTCTAAATTTTCTGCCAAGGAAGCATCTTTGACACTTATTCAACTCATGAATAGCATCACCTTGCATAAATACGAAGTAAATATTCTCTCTTAAAATACGAAGTTCAGAAAAACAAACAATCCTGCCTTAAAACAATTTGATTTCCATGCTATCAGACATCAATTAAATTATTGGTATTGACCAAATCTGTGCTAGAGCTATTAACTGAAATTTAAAAAGAAACATGTTGTGATATTCCCACTTAGCAATATTGCTAAGGGGAAATATCAATTTTGCCAATTTTGTCATAGTTTGCATTTACACTTAGGAAAAGTGGGTTATGGGACCTCACTTGAGTTTTGGAGCTAAGGGAAGGCCCAACTTAGGAGAAAAAGAAGAAAATCAAAATGTTGGTGGATGGTGGGGACCACTCAAGGAGATATATAGCCCCCTTGGAAATACACATTCCTTGGAGGGAAACAGTGGGGAGCTCGATGGTTGGGCCCCACATGGGCAATTGGCAGGCACAATGACAAAAGAGGAGGAGGCACTAAATTTGGGCATCTTTGATCATTTGAGCATTCACCTTGACTAGCACATGCTTGAGCTAGAAGCCAAGTCTGCATGCGCTGTTGAGCACAAGAGATTTTCAGGCGAGAATCTCACCCTTGCTTCGGTGGACTTCAAATGCCAGCCATAGGAGGGAATCCCCATCATTTTCAGATCAATCCAGGACCATTGCAGTGTGTGTGTGGAGGAGGTTCAGCAGTGACTATGCAGGGGTTGCCAGCTTTTTTTCGTGCCACATGTGGGACTCGAGGAGGAATTTGGGGCTAGGATTTGTGGAGGAGTTCCTTGGGGAGTTTTACAAAAGATTTCAGCCATTTTGGGGGTATTCAGCAATAACATTTACAGGTGGGTCGAAATACCCAGTAGCTGAAGGAGCTAGGGAAAATTGGGCCGAAATTCCGAGGTCAACATTTGGCCAATTCCTTCGTGGGTTTTTGCTTTTATTGGAGGAGAGCCCAAGGTTAATTTCCCAGAATTTTCTGAGCATCGGGGGAGGCCCTAGGAGCCATTTCTTGTAGCCAGTGGCTCAGATTCTTGGGGAGATCAGCGCAAAGCCATAGAGAGATCAGCGAACAACATTTTGAGACTTGTCTTCATCACTTGTGCTTTGCTAGCTTGCCTTAGCAAGCCCAAGTGCACACTTTCCAAACACTAGATTGTAACCCCATGATTTCATAATAAAATGGCTCAGAGCAGCACAGTTTTTGGCTCAATTTATGGTGTTTGATCTGTGTGCAAATTTCATGTACGTTTTTGCTATGTTTGCTTTGTTTATCCTTGTATGTTTCCATTAGGAATATTACAGTGGTATTAGAGCTCATAGTCTTGGCTTAGCTTGTGGGAGCAACATTGGTCTATGACACCAGAAGACCAACAGAACGTGATTTACTATAGGCAAAGGTACAGGAGCAGAGTGAGGCAATTACAAATTACCCCAAATCCAATGATAGTTGAATCAGAGATTGAAAGGCCAAACATGGGCGATAATGAGGGAAACAAAAGGAGTAAATAGGAGGAGTTTGCCCAACACCTTCTCAAGGTCGTTAGGGTTTGTCTAAGGGTATTAAGGAGTTGAGGCAGCAAACTTGCACCAACAACAAGAGCAAAGGGATTCAAGGGGAATTCCAATTTGGTGAGGGCTCCAGAACTTCGTATCACCACGGGGTTCATGGCCCCAACGCACCACTCATTCCCAACACACCACCCAGGTCCACTATCCCCGTGTTTCTAGCATCTGGTGCTAGAGGGTCGCGAGGGCAAGAGGAGATACCCATGGGAGACAATTTTGTTGAGTATCAGTCCTATGGGCCCAACTTTGGGGAGGCCATTCCCTTCAGGGACTTTTGTCAGTTGAAGGGTAACCCCAGGGGAAAAAGGCAAGGCGAAGGAAGCTACACACGTAGTATCAATTTGCAGTGCACCATGGGGAGATTGTTCCTCCCGACTTTTGATGGTTCATCCAAGAGCTCAGCGAAAGCATGGGTTGAGAAGTTAGATGTCTACTTCCAACTCAACCAGATGACGAAGGGGGAGGCAATTAAGATTGCCACATTGCATTTAGAGGGAGAAGCCCACGAGTGGTGGTTCCATGGGCTAACCACAATGGGGCATGCATGGGTTACAGCCTATGAGGATTTCACTAGGAGGGCGTTCAAGTTGTTTGAGAGGAGACACCCGAAGGAGCACTTTGGGAAGTTGACAAGGCTCAAACAGACGAGGAGTGTTAACGCCTATATCTCCGAGTTTCTGAGATTGTCGGTGATGGTGTCTGATTTATCAAAGGCCAGGAGGGTTTTCATGTTCGTAGAGGGGCTAGCAGAGCCACTTAGGGGATTGGTGAAGTCCAACATGCCCACCACCTTGCAGGACGTGGTTGGGAGAGAGTAAGACTTACAAGATGCTCTACCCAAGACCAAAGTGTCGGTAACCACCCAGACAAGGGCTCCAGCAGAGGGGGAGAGACACTAGGGCTCCACCAATGTTGCATGGGAGTGCCCCCCCCCCCCTCGATCCCGCAGTAAAAGTGACATTCTCGTTAATCTTCATTTTCATCTTTTTACTTAAATTTTTAACATTACCATGAAATGACTCAGGATGTTTGACAGTGGTTCCGGCCTCATTGGATTTCATATGGAGAAAGTAGAATTTCAGATTTCATTTAAAATCCAATAGACAGTTTTTCACAATTTCAGGATTGGGGGATTGCAATGTTTCCATTGAATTTTGTCATGTATTAGGGTATGGAACTCGTATTCAATCAAGAGCACCAATCCCTCTATGTAACTTGATGTTAGTGACATTGGTTGTCGAACTCCTCTATCATGACCCTCCTAAAAATGTACGCATCACTCAAACAAAATCTTGACTTAACATGCTATGCCTTTTCTATCTTATGTTAATGCTTAGAGGGTGATATTAATGACAAAGATCCCTATACAGATACAGAGGTAATGACAAAGATACCTCCGGATATTAATGCTTAGAGGGTGATATTAATGACAAAGATCCTGATTTTCCAACAA
>APFE031396481.1:59104-69286 GCA_000404065.3 Pinus taeda | reverse complement strand
AAAAAATATATATATTATATAAAAAACGCTCTGGGATTCACTCCCAAACCGAGAGCTTCTGAAAATGTCGCTCTTGCTCCCAAGTAACACTGGGCTCCCCTAGCAACCAGGGGCAAGGACAGTTGGATGAGGAGACTCGGAGAGATCTCCGGAGGAGGAAGCTATGATTCACTTTAGGAGGAAGTGGGTGAGCAAGCTTCAAGCATATGACTTTGACATTGAGTATGTCAAGGGTAAACACAATGTGGTAGTTGATGCGTTGTCCAGGAGGCCAACCACCATTCATTGTCAGCATTGTGCCAGATTGGAGGGCACAATTGCTAGTGGATTATTCTAAGGACCGATTTGCATGTGAGGTCCTTGATGGTGCAGTGACGAATGACAGGTACAGGGTGATGAACGAAGTGATTTACTATTGGGACCATATATATTTAGTGCCCAACTCCCATTTGAGGGAGAAGATAATGCAAGTTGCCCATGACTCTCCATTAGCAAGGCATTAGGCATTTACCAAGACATATAGGGCTATCAGGGAGGGGCCTTAAGGATGATGTTTTGAGGCACGTCCGGGAGTGTGATACATGCCAAAGGAACAAGGGTGAGCATATCAATGGATTTTATTACCAAGTTGCTACAGCCTCTTCCTATCCCTGAGGGGAAATGGGAGAGCATATCAAAAAAATTTATTACCAAGTTGCCTACAGTCTAAGGCAAGGACTGCATATACGTTCTAGTAGACAGATTGACGAAATTTGCGCACTTCTTCGCTATTTCAACCATGTCCTCGGCCTCATAGGTGGCTGACCTATTTTTCAGGGAGGTGTTTCGGCTTCATGGTCTTTCGAAGACCATTGTTAGTGATTGGGACAGCAAGTTCATGGGGAGATTTTGGCAAGAGTTGTTTCGACTGGTGGGCATGGAGCTCACCCCAAGTACTAGTTACCACCCCCAGACTGATGGGCAGACAGAGATCATAAACAAATGGTTGGAGGGCTACCTACACAACTATGTGATGGGCCATCAGCATGCATGGATATGGTGGTTGCATTTGGGCGAGTACTGCTACAACACAATGTACCACATGTCCATAGGTATGTCCACATTTAGAGCTTTGTACGGTTATGATGCATTATCTTTCACTGAAGTGATGTTTGGAGACAGCAAGGCCCCTAGGGGTAAGGATTGGATTCAGGAGAGCCAAGATATTTTGCAGACTCTCAAAGATAACCTACAGACTGCATAGAACCAGCAAAAACTCTATGTAAACAGGGGTTGAGTAGAAAGGCAGTTTGATATTGGGGATTTGGTCTTCCTGAGACTTCAGCCTACAAACAGTCAACACTCAAACAAACGGGGGCTGAGAAGCTCAAGCCCCGCTTTATGGGTCGTACAGAGTCACTAGGAGAGTTGGGGAGGTGGTGTATGAGATGGAGCTACCCCCGGGGAGCCAAGTTCACAACATTTTCCATGTGTCTTGCCTGAAAAAGGCATTGGGGCAGCGAGTGACAACAACTATAGAGTTATCACCCATGGATGATGAGGGGCATTTGGTTCTGGAGACAGAGGCTATTCCGGACACCCGTGAGAGACACTTGCGAAACAGGGTTATCAAGGAGTTTTTTATTAGATGGAGGAATTTACCCGGTGAGGATGCCACTTGGGAGGGAGAGCAAATACCTCAGCATCCTTCATTGCAGTTGCTTGAGGATAAGCAACATTTCAACGGAGAGGACAGTGATATTCCCACTTAGCAATATTTCTAAGGGGAAATATAAATTTCGCCAATTTTGTCATATTTTGCATTTACACTTAGGAAAAGTGGGTTATGGGACCCCACTTGAGTTTTGGGGCTAAGGGAAGGCCCAACTTAGGAGAAAAGGAAGAAAATCAAAATGTTGGTGGATGGTGGAGACTACTCAAGGAGAAATACGGCCCCCTTGGAAATACACATTCCTTGGAGGGAAACAAAGGGGAGTTTGATGGTTGGGCCCCACATGGGCAATTGAGAGGCACAATGACAAAAGAGGAGGCACTCATTTTGGGCATCTTTGATCATTTGAGCATTCACCTTGACTAGCACGCTTGAGTTAGAGGCCAACTTTGCATGTGTTGAGCACAAGAGATTTTCAGGCAAGAATCTCACCCCTTGCTTCGTTGGACTTCGAGTGCCAACCCTATGAGGGAATCCCCATCATTTTCAGATTGATCCGGGAGCATTGCAGTGTGTGTGGAGGAGGTTCAGCAGTCACTGCGTAGGGCCTACGTAGCTCTTTTTCATGCCACGCGTGGGACTCAAGGACAGGAGGAATTTGGGGCTGGGATTTGTGGAGGAGTTCAGGGAGGAATTTTACAAGAAATTTCAGCCATTTTGGGGACATTCAGCAGCAGCATTTACAAGTGGGTCGAAATACCCAGCAGCTTGAGCAGCTAGGGGAAATTGGGCCGAAATTCCGAGGTCAACATTTGGCCAATTCCTTCGTGGGTTTTTGTGGGTTATTGGAGGAGAGCCCGGGGTTAATTTCTAGGAATTTTCTGAGCACCAGGGGAGGCCCTAGCAGCTATTTCTTGCAGCCAACAGCTCAGTTTCCTGAGGAGATAAGCACAAAGCCATAGAGAGATCAGCCAACAACATTTTGGGACTTGTCTTCATCACTTGTGCTTTGCTAGCTTGCCTTGAGCAAGCCCAGGTGCACACTTTCCAAACACTAGATTGTAACCCCATGATTTCATAATAAAATGGCTCAGAGCAGCACAGTTTTTGCCTCAATTTATGGTGTTTGATATGTGTGCAAATTTCATGTATATTTTTGCTATGTTTGCTTTGTTTATCATTCTATATTTTCATTAGGAATATTACACATGTACACCTATAATTTGGGACTGGACTAAACTCGATATTGTAGATAACAACATTAGAGGAGTGTCCTTGTGTTCTAATCCTTCAACAATTCTTGATCATCAATAATCCTTCACCTTAGCTTCTTCCTCCCTATTTGTGTGCTATCTATCCATCTCAACAAAGACACACAAATAGGGAGGCAGATAATGCAAACATGGAAGATGAGAAAGAAATTGTACTTGAATAATTTCAATCACGGTGTAATGTGAAAATAAATAGGAGAGAGGCATACATTGTGTAACTAATGTAATGCAATTAGAAAATTAAGTATTATCGTGTCGTCACTTAATTTCATTGTAGAAAATAACATTATAATAAAAGCACTCTATGTATATTAATAGTACTTTTAATTACAACCATTATAACATTTATCTACAAGGGTGGCAGGTGTAGCGGGATCCTCTATAATCCTATACGAAATGAGGAATGTGATTTCACTTGGGACCTAGGGAATGCAACAAATAACAAGGCAGAAACTCTACCGATATTCCAAGGACTGCAGCAATGGAAAGCATGTGGGGTCAAGCACATTACAATTGTTGGGGACTCTTCCATTGGATCACACCTAGAAGAAGGATTGCTTAGTGTAGAAAAGGGGTATCAATCTATACACACCTCCCTTGAATTAAATGTAACAACAGAAAATATCGATCAAAGTGCACATGTGGAAGTATATACAAGGATGTCAGGACAAGGAGTTATGGCCACCTTCTTTTCCTTCAATCCCCTGCACTCTTTTGACAACAGAAAGCATTCTTTAAAAGTTCTTCAACTTGGTCCTTGATTCATGTGGGATCATTTTACCATCATTTGGCTATTACGGCACCATTCGTCTATGTTGCAATTCAATCTGTGTCAGTGCACGCCTAAGGTCTTCTAGGTGTGGTGGGGCAACTCATCATTGTGAAGGATAGGCTTGTTGTTCATGGTTGACTACTATTTGTCTCTTCGTATGCCTCATTGCCACAATAGAAAATGTGTGATGTATGAATTGGAGGACCTCCAACAATACATGAGCATTTATTAAAAACGGATGGCTAGGATCAGCAAAAGGTGCACAAAACAACCTTACAGTGGAGTAACTAGCGCCAAATGTGGAAGGAGTAACTAGTAGGGTTATGCTAATTTATCACCCTAACATAGAGGTTACATGTAGTAACGCATAATTATGATACAATGCCACTTATCATATAATGTTGCACAAAGCGGGAACATATTTTGGAAGTGAAGCATAGGAAGCATGATTTTCCAAAAATCTTCATAACCGAAGCATCCTGGAAGCATCTATTATATTTGTGTGTGTGTGTGTGTGTGTGTTTGTATTTATATTCAAAAAAAAATCCAGAATACTAAATTAGTTGTAGAAGATATGAAAACAGGCATATTTGTACATAAATCAAGATAGATATGGCATTCATAGTACATCAATGATTATTATTCGAGCATCAACCATCTAGATTCTAACAATTACAAACATACATCAAATTTTAAACATACCACATAGAAGGTAGAAACTTAGAAAGTATAAAAAATTTAAGTAATATAATAGAAAGTAGACATTTAGAAGATAAAGCATTCAAATAACTTATCTAGCAAGTGAGCAACTGTCAACATGAGTCATGACCAAATAATAATGTTTACAAAATAGGCCACCTGGCCACCACCAATTGCACACTAAACTAGGAAGACTAAAAAGTTCAAATTCACAACACTAAAGTCTGAAATGAATTGTGAATCTATCTACTAATCTCTCCTCCTTACACCACCACAACCACTACATGAGCCTCCACCTAGTGGCAGTGAAGAAGATGGTGGTCGTGGAACTGAAGATGAAAGCCTCGATTGTTGTTGTTGAAGACTGGAACATGGGGACCATGGCATTGGATGGGGTGTCGTCTCATAACAATCATCATCATCCTGGATAAGAGAATCATCCAATTGCTCTAACTGCAACACTCCATCCTCCAAATTGGCCCCATCTGGATTTTTGTCACAAACCTTAAAGTCTTTATTTTTCTTTACCTCCTCAAAGTAATGGGACAACAATCGCAAGTTGCAATGAACATAAGCCAAGCTCTCTACCCGATTTACATTTAACATGTTTCTTTTAACACTGTGGATGAAACTATAGGTGCTCCAACACCTCTCTGCAGAAGAAGTGCTCACCACCTATGAGAGCACTCGTATTACCAAACATTGTAAATGTGGAGTAGCACCTCATGCATGTTCCACAACTCAAGAGAAGACAAATTCCCTCAACCTCGAAATGGATGATTGGCCCCGAATGCACCAGTGGCAAGGATATAGTTACTCAATTGTTTATGTATGATGTCACACCCCTCCTCATCAAGGATTAATTTGTAATATCCCGTTTCAGAGATATTCCCCAAAACCCCTGTAAACTCTAACCAAATACGCACAAATGATATAATAACCGAGAAGCTCAAAATGATAAAAATAACAGTGGTGCAACATTTAATAATGTAAACATGAAATATAAGTAAAGACTCGAGAAATGCAGAGAGAAATGCTAAGCCATTTTATTATACTGAGTAATGAAATGAGTACAAGAGGTGATCAGAAAGATGGCACCTCGACTTGCACCAGGCAAGTGAGGAGATACACTCGAAATAGCGAAGGAATGGCCTTTCTCTAAACTGCGTGGATGCTACTAGGGAACTGCCGTGCTACTGCTACTACTAGAAATCAAATGAGGATTTGGGGTTGTTCCCCTCCTCAGAAAATGTTGAAACTATAGAATCAGCCTCTACTCAGAAAACCCAGAAAAACCCAGAAAGCTTTTCTGAAATGGTCGACCCCCGAAAATCGCCCCCTTGGAGAATCACGCAATCCCTCAAGGCTCTGCGTTGTCACTGAGTAGAATCCTCCAAAATGCTGCCTGAAACTCTGCCAAACTCCTCCAATATGCAAGAGTTGAGCTCTTGCTCAATCTCCCGGCTCAACTCCTCCACAAACCCCCAATCCAGAACTGCCCCCAGAAGAACTACGTCCCTCTCTCTCAAGACTGCGCAGTCCTCCAATGCTCAGCCCCACCTCAATGCCAAAGATCAAAACCACTGCAAAAAGACGACTGAAACTACCTTGCCCGAGTAGGAACTCGAAGTCCCCCGGGGCTAAGGGTGAGATCTCCGAACGAAGACACACAGTGCTGCAGACAGGCTAAACAATCAGACTAAACAATGCTGCAGACAGGCTAAACAGCCAACGTGCTCCAAGTCGAAATGACTAGCTCAAATGCTCATAATTGAATGCCAAAATGAGGAGGCTTCTCTCTCCTTTATAGCATTGGCCTCTCTCAATCCCAAGGCTCACCTCCTCCAACGTAATCTCCTCTTGCCACGTGTTCCTTTTCCCATCTGCGCAGTCCCTCCAAGTGTCTGCGTGGGCCCCATTTCTGCGTGGTCCTTTGGCCCCCTTGGCTCCCCTTTTAAGTCACAATGTTGTGCTACTAGGAAGTGACTTTTATTCTAAAAGTGAGTTATGTCCCCTTTTCCTCACCTTTTTATTTACAAATAACTATAGAAGGCAAAATTGAGCAAAATCGAATATTCCAATTAGCCATGGCTAATTTGGAATATTACATAATTTGTCCAATGCTTTCAATATATGTTGATTTTTTGTGTAGCATCGAGAGGTATTCCCACATGCCAAAAGGCCTCCTAAGTTGGCCTAGAAGAATTATGAAAATTAGAATAAATAAATAAAATATTTCTAGGCATCATGTAGCCTCAAAATGGTGAAGTCGATCCCACCATGAAAGGGAGTGTCCCTTGATCAAAATTCATCCATCTTGACAAGTATATATACATAATGTGACATTTCCATTTTGACCAATAATCATCACATCATATCTTCTCTAGCAACCGCACGTGGGAGCAAATATAAGTCAAATTTTCTGAGATTTGACTGAGTTTGAAGTTTGGCCAAATTTGACCAATGAACTATTGTTTGACCAAGCTACATAGTTGAGTTTGAGCGAGCTATCTAGTTGAGTTTGACCGAGCTATATAACTGAGTTTGACCACAGAACAAGCCAAGTTTGACCACAAAACAAGTCGAGTTTGACGACAGGAGAGGATGAGTTCATTGCAGGTTTAACTGCAGAAGTTGACCACAGGTCCAAGTTTACCCCATGAGTCAACCATAGGTCCAAAGTTGACCACAGGGGCTAAGTTGACCAGACGAAAAATTTGACAAAATTTGACTATTTGGGTGGTGGTTTGACCAGTGTTGACTAGCTGGAATTCTAACCAAGTTTGGTTGCGTTTAGGCTTGGATTTTGGCACTGATTTCTAGACAAATTTGGAATTATAAACTTTGTTGAAGAATGATTTCTCCTAGAATGAAAGTTGTTGGGTTTTCTCCTAAGTTTGGGCTTCAGAGGGTAAATTTGTGGTCTCTATTGTGCATGGTTGTCTCGTTATGATCTTTTTGTTTTCACTGCATTACCGTTGCGATTTGCTATGTACAACTGCTCAATAATATTAGAGGCATAAGATAAAATGGTTGAAAAATCATTAGGTGGTAATTATTGAGATCAAAAAATAGGTATGAAATGCAAACACAAAGAAAAATAAACTCACAATGGATTTTCTGTAGGCATTGTGGCATGTATTGTTGTTACAATACCTTCTACTTCCTTTGTTTTGCTCATAATATCCCATTCCTTTGCCTCGTGCAACCATGGAATGGTAATCAATACAGTAATATTGGAAAGCCTTACATTTCTAGTGGCCCAATATTTAACATGTCCCAATAGCTAATTAGGGTTATAGTTTTGGACCTTTTAGAATCTTATTGAAAGTTCCCACGTGACTTGCTCCACATGTTTCAGTAATGGGAGTTGATGCAACATCCACTTGATACCATGGTCGTCAAAAGCATAGGACAACTAGTCATAACTTTCTCATATGAACTTTGATTAAGGTGATTTTTTCATCGATCAAAAACTCTTGATGTGAGAATATAGTGTTGAAGCATTGGGAATTTTGTTTGCAAAGTTCTAACCTCAAAACAGACTATTTAATTGCCCAAATTGGCTCCAGAAGTTTCAAGACCTAAATCACCAAAATAGCATTTGCCCCTAAAATGGGGCCCATGAATTAAAAGCTCTAATTTTTCCACTCAAATAGTACAAGAATAGATGAAAAATGATACAAAGATCCATTTTGGATCATATCTCCCCATTTTGGGGGGCTTTCAATCAGTGTTGTGAAAAGCGCGTTCTAAACGCGCTTTTTACAAAAAAGCGTGCTTTTTCCAGAAGACGTGTAAAACGCGCTTTTTAAGGGAAAAAAGCGCCTTAAAAAAATTTGCCGCTTTTTTCAGTAAAAAGCAGCGGGGCGGGCGGCAGCGGGTTTTATAATGCAAAATCACTTTTTTTTTTGCCCATTTGGACAGCAGCGCGCAGGAGGAAGAGAAGAAGAGCTGGGAGAGAGGAGCTGGAGGTCGATCTTGCCAATTCGAAGGGTCTACACTCACTATTTCGAGAGGAGATCGCCATTTTCACCGTAGAAACGATATGTAGGTTAAATTTTTTTAGTTTTCATTGTTTCAAAACATTGTTTTTCTATGTTTTTAATTTTTTTTTGTTGAAAAACTTCATATGGGCACCATTTTTTTTTTTGTTTTCATTGTTTTTAAAGAATTGTTTGTATTTCTTGATTGATTTGGGATGGGTAACTTGGTATGGCTATGGGAACCAATTTTTTTTTTTGTTTCATTTTTTTTAAACATTGTTTATGTTTTTTCATTTTTTTGGCATTTGCTTGCCATTTGGTTGGGTAACTTGGGTTTGGAACTTTGGATTCTAGATATTTGTAACTTGTAATTTTGTAAATGGCAAATGCTAAATTGTAATCCTAAATTCATATTTCCTAATCCTTATTAATTTTAATTTTTTCCCATAGGTTTGCAACTTCAAAGTTAAAAAACAAACATGCCAAGGAAATTGGATCCTTTCTGGGATTATGGTGAACCTGCAGCTCCGAATGATAGACAAAACTTGAATTGCAAGTTGTGTGGAAAGGAGATACGCGGGGGTGTATAGGTTGAAGTATCACCTTGCACAAATCCCTGGACATGATGTGGGGCCTTGTACAAATACAACTCCTGAACTTATCCTAAGAGCCACGAGAGCACTGGGAGAATTAGAGCAGACTAGAGAGGCCAAAGAAGAAATGAAAAGGCAACTAAGAAGGTCAGCTGAAGGAAGTGGGCCAAGTGGCGCTGGTTCTACTGCAGCATCAATCAATCCGGTAGCTGCATCATCATTTTTTGTTCCTCGAACCACACCTGGTTCACAGCCATCTATCGGTTCAATGCTAAAAAGAACCGAGAAAGAAGAAGCTGACAACTTGCTAGCAAAATTTCTCCTCTTGAGTGATATTCCTTTCAGCATCGTAAGGAATAATCCTTTTTCCCAACCTGCTGTTGATGCTATTGCCAGTGTTGGCCCGGGGTACAAAATCCCTTCTTATCATGATTTCAGAGGCCGGATTCTTCAAGATCAAAAGCGTGACTGCACCCAAAGATTGGGGGATTTTAGGGCATCATGGGCAAAAACAGGATGCACTGTTATGTCCGATGGTTGGACTGACCAAAAGGGGAGAAGCCTTTTAAACTTCTTGGTTAGTTGTCCCCAGGGGACTATGTTTATGAAATCTGTTGATGCATCTCACCAAATCAAAGATGCAAAAACTTTATGTGATTTGTTGGATGCATTTATTTTGGAGGTGGGTGAAGAGCATGTTGTCCAAGTCATAACGGACAATGCTGCAAATTATGTTGTTGCTGATAGGATGCTTATGGACAGGCATCCTACTTTATTTTGGACACCTTGTGCTGCCCATTGTATTGATTTGATGTTAGAGGGCATAGGGAAAATTCCCTTTGTCAAAGATATTGTTGACTCATCAAGAAGTATTACAAAATTTATATACAATCATACATCTGTACTTAGCTTGATGAGAAGATACACCAACAACAAAGAGTTGGTGCGCCCCGCCATTACACGGTTTGCCACCAGTTTCATATCTCTTCAATCCCTCTTGAATTCTATGTGGGATGTGAAGAGAATGTTTCTTTCAGAGGACTGGCGTGGTTTGACAATGAGCCGCAAACCAGAAGGAGAGGCCGTATGCAGACTAGTTTCATACCAAGAAGACTTCTGGGCGGGAGTGCAGGAGGTGTGTGCCGTTACTGAACTTTTGGTAAAGGTTCTTCGGTTGGTTGATGGTGATAAGCCCGCAATGGGCTATTTG